>CM070541.1:16962666-17209410 GCA_036346415.1 Raddia guianensis | reverse complement strand
TACATGACATTCTGTTGAGTCATCAACAAAAGGATATGTTTATATGGGGCATTCACATATTTGGTCACTTTACTATGCACTTCATGTATTAAGGTGAACCAGAATTTCCCTCATATAAATGACTTTTTGGAAATTAAAAATTTCAATGAACATTACGATTTTCCTATGGTTTGTTTATAGAGAAGTTATTTTAACAAAGGGTAATTTAGATAAGAGAAAGCTAGGTCACCCATCTTTCTGTTTTTGTAATAAAGAGGGAAAATGTGGAGCACTTGTTTTTTTGATGGTCATTAGATGTATCAGTTTGACGTGTAATTCAAATTCTTCTAGGTTTCAAAAAAACCAATGTATATGCAACATATAAATATCAATTGGTTTTTGAATACGAGTGAACGTTTAGAAATATGTTTGGGTGGGCATGGCTTCATTTTTTGTTTATTTGGCTTTGTTGTAGGCCTGTAATGAGGTGGGTTTTAAACAAAAATAGTCCTTCCATATATGTTATGTTCGGAGCAGTCTATTGGTTGCGGTAATGGGCTCTATCATAATAGGAGGATGATAGGGACACTTTTGAGTAGGTATGTAAAAGGGCGTCCCTAGGGACCCCTTAGTACATTTGAAATGAACTAAAAACTCAATTTCTAACCCACCTTTTTAATTTTCTATACAAACAAATAAACTAGAGAGGGCCGAAGGGTACCCTTGGGTCGGCCCTTTTGCATCCCTACCTTTGAGATAGTATGCAAGTCAATGAAATAGTATGGCTATCAGAAGTCTTATTTTACCATGGATGGTGTTTTAATAACCGGCTTTTATCTTTTTTTATTAGTGGTGTTAGCTTGGCTATGTAATACTTCTACTTATGATAATTTTTGGACCGTGTACATTTTGGCCATAGAAGCCAGATTTTCATCCTTATCTATAAAAAAGAGGAAGTAAAGAGATATGATTGGATTTTCTCTCATTTCCTCTACTGATAGCACATACACATAAACCATGAACTTAGACTATAATTTTCAGACCATATATTATATATGACACAAGCTAAAGTGGTAGCTTAATTAACTTACCGAAAACCATTAAGAGACACTATTACTGGTGGTTCTATATGCGAACCGCAAACGATATGCCCTAAATTTTTTGCACCTTGGCTTCTCCCATAATGTGTACCCAAAATTTGTGGGCTTCCCCCGCTTTTTACCCAGCTCCATCCTTCAAATTCCTCCTATTTCTCTATCCCAATCCCCCTTCACTCTAGATCGGCTTGAGCGTGGTAGCCATGAGCTCCCTCACCTAAGCCGGCCACAGCCACCCCCAGCGGCGCCATGCATCCCTGACCACCTCCCCACCGTCATCACCCTCGGCCAGCTTCCCGACCGGCGCCACCCCCGACATCCTCCCTAGATCTGGCCCAACCGATGCTGCCCTCAAACTTCCCCATCGGTGACGCCCCTAACCACCTCCCCGACAGTGCCGCCCTAGGTCTTCTCCCCACCAGATCAGCCCCACTAGCATCATCCCCAACCATCTTCCAACCAGTACCACCCGGCCATCTCCCACAATCGGTGCCACCCTAAGCTCCTCCAACAGGCACCTAGCCCGATGGCGCCCCTAGACGGAACCACCATTAGGCTCCCTCATCGGCCGCTTCCCCTGACGGCGCCATCCCAAGTCTCCTCTCTAGATCTACCCCCACCAACATCATCTCAAGCATTTACCCATCAGTGCTACCCCTAACCAGCGGCGATAATTTTTTTTTTTGTTTTAAAAATCATATCACTAGCGGGTCAATATGATAATCGGCAATGATAAGTATGTATTATTGACAGTTTTAGAACCATCTTTGATAGTCCCCTATTTCACTGTCACTTAATCACTGGCGGTTCAAAAAACACAAGCGGTTCAAAAATCACAATCGATAAGTGGTTCAAAACCGATAGTAATATGGATTTTTTTAGTGGTGAGACAACACAAGGCAGCAACTTGTGTTGGACAAGACAAAAGTTGATAGCCAACAGTATCGTGAAAACCAGCCAATCAGTCATGGATTCAGAATAGCTTATCATTTGCTAATGCCCTTATCTGCATGCTCTACATTGTCCTACTGTCTCAGGAATACCCATGTGGCCATGTTGTCGATATAAAACCAGACTGCCGGAATTTGAGTTGATGTTTTCCTGCTTCCTTTTCTTCTTTCGAAGAACGAAGCAACCAAAGAAAAAATATCGGGAATACTTCTCATTCAGGTTTCGTAGTCGGTGGTAGTCCTTGAGTCGGGCCGTGTTTTTCCTAGTGGCTCCGAGGACGACGCAATTAATAAAAGAGAAAATTGCACTGTTGCTTCTTAAACTTGCAGCGAATCTCACATGACTCTCTAGACTTAAGTTTTAATTTTTCACCCCCTAAACTTGATTCTGTTTGCACGGTTACCTAAAAAATGCTAGGGCTACCATTAAGTGTTGTCGTGGTGCTTACGTGGCAGTTAACCGCTGATGTGTATGCTATATGACAACCGAAGGATGACATGATAACCAACATGGCCAGTTATTGATGAAAAAATTTATAAAAAATAGAAAAAACTTTAAAAACTTAAAAATCTAAAAACAATTAGGGAAAAAAGTTATAAAAAATCAAAAAGAAAGAAACGACATGTGTTTTTTTTCTGATTTTTTATTTTTTTTTGCAAATTTTTCTAATTTTTATGAATTTTTCATTAATAACTAGCCATGTGAGTTGTCATGTCATCCTTCAGCTGTCATGTGACATCCACATCAACTATTAACGGCCATATAAGCGCCATGTTAGCACTTAACGGTTGCTCTAACGGTTTTAGGGTAACCGTGCAAACAGAGACAAGTTTAGAGGATGAAAAAGTAAAACTAAAGTTCATGGGATCAAGTGAGAATCGCTGCAAGTTCAGAGGGCAACAGTGCAATTTTCTCTTAATAAAATATGGGCTAGGCCGGCATGGTCTCAATAGATTGTTGGACCGGTATCTTAGATCGTCTGACATGGCCTAGTGATGATTGTTGTGATTGCACCAACATTTGTTCTTCTCACCTTTGGGATCCGATGGAGATGCCCAATATGCTTAGCACCCTCGGAATTTTTAGAAACAAAAGAACACCTCTTATATAATATTGGCCTAGTTTTGCTCTGAATTATAACCCAAGTTACAAGCCTACCACCCTCCCTCACCGTCCCCTGTTAACATCCCACCAATGCACAGTTCATCTGTCCATACTACCTCGGTCGGCTCTCGCTTACCCCCTTATGTCTAGTCCCCACAATGCACACAATTGCCTGGCACAACGTGTCCCAAACCCTAGTCTTCAATTTTTCCAATCAGTTGTGTTCAGCGTTGTTGCTTAGGTGGTAGCCCCATGGTTGCGAGCAAACCACGGATGTGCCTGACTCATACCGGGCTCGGGGCATCATCGGGTACTGAGGATTTAATGAGCTCCGACAAGTGAGTCTGACTATTGTAGCGCCGGATATCATCCAGATCAGGGTTATCGGTCCGAGAAGGCGACTGGGAGAGACAAACCTATAGGTGTCCGCCGGAGATCAAAGACCAAAGGCAATGGCAATAATAATGGCTAGGGGCAATGACTAGTGATCAAAAAACAACATCATGTGTTAGGTTTTATGTCGAATATGTGTATGAGAAGGTTACATGGACTCTGTGTTGTAATAGGCAGGGTTGGTTTAGAGTTAGAGTCGGACTCTAACCAGGGCTCCACTATATAAAGGGAGGCAGCCCTGTTGTAACCAAGATAACGACTTCATAATAGTAGCATATGCAAGAGGAGGTCAGCGGGTGGCATGTGGTCGTGACCTGGTCAGCCGGTGTGCTGCGGTATTATGGATTGGGGAGGAGCGCTCATAATCATAGCCTCGCAAATGTAAGCGAAAGCCAAACTGTGTTAACAAACATCTTGTCTCCTAGTGTCATTCATGATTTTGCATCGGGGCATATCCTTACAAGTGGTATCAGAGCTTCGTTGGCGAGTTTGGCCATGCGAAAATCTAGGGGGAGACATGAGGTTTATGCACATACGGGCGCCGCAGAAAACACCTTATCCGCGCAAGGTGGAGCATGGCGGCAATCGGCAATTCGATCGGTGGTGTCGAACACTTCGGGCAGGAGGCTCGAACCGTTCGATGAGCTACCATTGGCAGGGATCGACCAAACGAGGCGATCGGGCCGACAAAGTAGCCGGCGAGGTCCGCAGGCGATGGCAACGACCTCGGTGTTCGCGATCAGACCGGCAAGCACGGATGGATGCCGGATAGATCAAAACAGCGGGAGCAGTGATGCGACCGGATGTTGCATAGGAGACGCTGCATCGCGACACTAGAGGTAAAGCTGTGGCGTGGATGCGGATAGCCAGGGTGCGGCATGTTTTGCCGTGCACTAATGACGTGGTGCGTGGTGGCGGGCTGGGAAGCCTGCTCGAGGACTCAAAGATTGGATCTAGAGATGCAGATCCAAAGGGAGTCAAATAAATATCCAAGGAGGAGCAGAAGATTGTTCTTCAGGACGAGAAGAACTAAGATCTGTCGAATAAAAAGGCGGCCGATGTGAGCGCGGTGTTCGGGACTGGACAATCAGGTCGGTTATGAAAGTAGGCGTTCGGGAAGTCTGTGAGGTGATTTGACCGGTGAGGTCAGATTGGCTGATGGTGAAATTAGCGGCGATCTATGCCTAGAGATGAACGGATCAAGTGGTTATGACATTAATCTGTTCAAGATGGAGAACGGATTATAGAGACGAGACCATGGATCTATTCTAGATGGCGGACGGATCAGGATGGTGCAAACTGTGGTCGGTAAGATGATGCTGACAAAAGGAAGGAACTAATGTTATTCTTTGCAGTGGCTAAAAGTGGCTTAGATGGCAATCGTGATGATCGAGGAGAGGACGACACCGCATGTGCATACATGCTGCAAAGAGAGTTGTGAATTCCAAATGCAGGGAGTACCGTTGCAGGTGGAGCTTCTAAGCCGGATGTTGCTAAGTCTGTGTTTGTTTCAGAAGGCGGTGGGTCCAAAGAGGTGAACTCGTCGGGCGGTTCGACGTGAGCTTCAAAGAAATCAACCAGAGGCCGGGTACAAGGTTCGTGCAAAATGCTGGAATGACTTCAAGGTGGAGAAGACCATATTCTCTAAAGTGAAGTTTGTTAGGTTTTATGTTGAATATGTGTACGAGTAGGTTACATGGACTCTGTGTTGTAATAGACATGGTTGCTTTAGAGTTAGAGTCGGACTCTAGCCGAGCCTCCACTATATAAAGGGAGGCAGCCCTGGTGTAACCAAGACAACGACTTCATAATAGTAGCATAGGCAAAAGAAGGTCAGCGGCCGGCATGTGGTCGTGACCTGGTCAGCCAGTGTGCTGCGGTATTATGGATTAGGGAGGAGCGCCCATAATCAGAGCCCCACAGATATAGGCGAAAGCCAAACCGCGCTAACAAATATCGTGTCTCCTAGTATCGTTCGTGATCTTGCATCGGCGCATATCCTAACACCATGACAATGGCATTATGGCAATGATGAGGGGCCAGTCGGCCGAGCTTACTAGAAGCAGGGGCAGCAAGTAGAGCTACAGGCCGTAGCAGGCTAGCAACGTAGCACGGTGAGTCCAAAGTCAATGATGCCCTCTTACCCTCATTGAGTAACTGATATCTATCTTGATTTTTTGATGCGTGAGGAACTAAGGTCTGCCGAGGATGAATTTTTTTCATGATTTGTGGTGTTGTGTGAGCCCATAATTTATTTCATTAATAACATTGCTATCTGCCAATTTGGGCAACACCGAGGCAATTTGCAAATATTGTAATTGAGAGATATCGTCTCATTTTGCGGTGTCACGCTACCTTTGTACAATATTGGAAAAAATTCTAGGTAAGTGTGCACCCTATGGCTAAAATCCTAGATCCACCCTTTGTGGCGCCGAAGCCAAACATTACTCGTTCACGTCAAACCCTCGTCATCTAGCTAGCTAACCACCTACCCTCTCATAAAATAGAGGTAGATGGCTCCTTGGTTTTTTTTTCGGATGGCTTTTTCATGGAGAACATTAGCACCGAATTTGTAGACAGTTGTAATAGATGATGAATTTGGCATGGGGTAATTACTAAGAATCTTGTCGTTGGAAATCACCACTTGAACTTGTTTGACTGAAATTTCCATGAGTATTAAGTTGCATGTAGTGGGGATCTAGGATCTCCGCAAGCCCCATGCTAAAATATAATGTACAAGACTTGCATCAAAATATCAAAATTTAAATACGTTAAGTAATAAAAAAAGGTATACAAAATATGTAATAGATATGAGATTTTAACCTTATACAATTGATAGTGGTAAAAAAAGATGAGACAACATTGAGAAAATTAATAAAATAGAATCATTATACTATACAATGCGCTAGCATCTGAAAGCCGCGTGACGACACGTGTCCTTCGCGCTGTGCCGTGTTCCGCTGCAGCCGCATCGCTCTCCCGCCGTTCGTTCGCGCGCCTCCCCACATCACCCCGCATCCGGTCTCGATCGGACGGTTTCTATTTAGCGGTGGGTTCCTTGGACAGGGTTTGGCCATGTCGCCCCCACCTGCCCCAGATCATCGTCTTCGCGCACATCTCCACCAGTTTACCTGGTTCCCCACGCCTTGCCGGTCGCCACTCCTCTCCTTCTCCCTCTACGCCTGCCTCGCCAATGATACATCTACATGCACGGCGGCGCAATATGGCGGCCAGCAGCGGAGGCCGGAATTTTTGGTGCCTCCGACATGTGGCCATAGGGCATGCTCCTGCATTCACTACAGGAATCTGATGTAGGCCGACGTAAATAGATGAAATGCCGACGGAAATAGATATTTACGTCGGCATGCCTACGTAAATAGGCCGACGTAAATAGGCTGAGCCGACGTAAATACGATTATTTACGTCGGCACCCTTGCCACGTCACCTGGTTCCGCGGCTGCCTGATCAGTTGTGTTTATGCTCCTAAAATTGCTGTTTCTTAAGCCATCGTTTTCTATTATAGCGCATAAATGGATTATTCTCTCCTAAAAGAGGTTACGGACAGAACACAAGCCTGATGTGTGCGCGTGAGGCTAACGAGATTCGCTGAATATGATTTCGGCGCAGACTGCAAAGCCATACAGAACTTGGACATGGTCATGGTTGATGAGCAGGTCTGACCACATGCTCAGTTTTAATGCATTTACCTTCCTTTTTCCTTCCTTCCATATAAAAAAGCACTTGCCTGAATCATGTTACCTCCCCTTGCATGCTTTTCTGTTCGCATTTGTTGGGAAACCATCCGTGGGGGGAGCCCGGCCCGGCTCGGGCCTGTGCGTAGCACGGCACGGCTAGGGCCGGCTGGCGGCTTCCCCACGGTGGGGCCCATATATGGACCTAGCCTAAACCCTAAGCAGTACTATATAAGAAGAGGTGGAGCACCTATTGTATGGATAGATCTGAGAAATAATAAAGCAGAGCTCCACCCATACACCTTTGTGTCTCCTGTGATTGTGCTTTCTCTGTGATTGATTGCCACGTTTTGTACCTCGGACTACACTTGGTAGCGAGGTTTCTTAACACGTTATCAGCACGCTCGCTCCATCGACGTGCCGATCAATCCGCGAGGAAGGCAAATCTGCATCCACTACGACCACGAAGGTATTTTTGGACGCTGATTACCCCGCAGTTCGTGATCTATGCATGAATTTGTGTGCAGATCGAGAAGAATTGTTGTGTTTCCCTAGTAGATTGGAAATTTTTGCAACGAATTCGAAGTAGATTCGTTTTTCGTTTTTGGGGATTTTCGGTTTTTCAATCTGGAAGATTAAACCCGCCACCGTCGCGCCCTGCCGGCGCCGCCGTGGCCCCATGCGGCGCCGTCGTCGCGCCATGGCGCGCCGCCGGTGCCGCCGCCGGCAGCGTCCGCCGACGCCTCGTGTCGCCGCCGACCAGCGCCCTCGCCGCGTTATGGCGCGCCACTGCGGTGCCGCCGCCTTGCTGCGCCTACTGCCGGCGCCGACTTCGCCAGCGCCCGCGCGTTCGAAACCCAAGACGCGCCAGCGCCGCATCAGCCGCTGCCGCCTTTGCCCTTGCCGCGCCGCGCGCGCCGCGCTCTCGCCAGCCGCGCCGATCGCGCCACAGCGCGCTCTGTCGGCACCGGATCGCCGTGCAGCGCGCTTCGACGGCACCGCCGCACCGCCTCGTCCCTGCCGACGCGCGTCGTCTTGTCGCGTCCGCCGTGGTCGCGCCCGCCGCTGCGCGCGCCAGCGCAGCGCCAGCGCCAGCAGCCTCTCAGCGTGGCGGCGGCGGGAACCCTAAGCCGCCGGATGGGCCGCCTCGGCTGAGCTGCGCCCTCGGCTGGTTAGCCACCCGCAGCGCCAGACGCCGCCCTGCGAGCCGCCTCCCTCGCCAAAGCGCCGCCCTATTTGGCTGCCTCGCCACATTGGGCCGCCTTTTTCCCGTGAGCCGCCGCCCTGCCGGGTTGCTTGCGCCCACTGGCCTGCCTCATGACACCGCCCTTTTCTAGCCCACCACCAGAAAGAGCAAGGGAAAAGAAAAAAAAGAGAAAGAAAATAAGGCCCTTTTAGCCGGAAAAGATTTCTGGAAATTCCGAAAATTGCAAAAATTCTCTGATTCTTGCAGAATCACCCGTTAGGTTTCGAAAATTATTTATTTTCCAACCACTTTAAGACTACGTGCAGCCTTGCTAGCAGCAGGTCGTGCGCTGGACCGAGAGGTCTAGATTAAGCGGAATTTTTCAAAAGAAATTTGAAAAACCCCCGATTCTTGCAGAATTATTTGAATTGCTTTGAATTGTTTATTTACTGCTTAATATTTCTGTGCAATTATTCTAAAAATTATTGCTTGTTATATTATCAGTAATTAGTTAGCATCTCGTAATGGCACCATACTGAAACCGCGAGAATTATTTTTATGTCACGCACCACTCTAGATTGATTATCTGAAGTAATCATATCTTTGGTTATCTTGCAGATGACTGTCCTTGCAAGCCGTGATTTCGAGGAGCTTGCCTCCGAGGCGTAACTTTCGACACAGAAGTCCGATGTTGAAATTGTCTGGCGACAGCAATTGCGCTCCACCATTGGCATTGGCGAGGCAACCCCATCGCTGAATGTAATTACAGGCCTGCATTTCCTCAGGCATCACTTGTCACCCACTCTGAAAAGTGAGTACATGGCAGTGACAAGTCCCCTGGAGCTGTGGAACGCGCTCTGCAAGCGCTTTGAGAGGTTGAAGTACTCAATTCTCCCACAAGCCCAGCAGGACTGGAATCGCCTGAGGGTGGCCGACTTTAAGTCTGTTGCTGACTATAACTCTGCGCTGCACCGCATCTGCACCAATCTAAGGCTCTGTGGCAAGCCTGTCTCTGAGCAAGATAAGATTGAGAAAACCCTCTCTACTTTCCATCCCAATGAAATTCAGCTAGCCCGCAGCTACCGTCAGGACAATATTGAGGAGTATAGCACTCTCATCGACATGATGATGGTGTCTGAAACTCATAATAATGTCTTGATGAAGAATTTCAAGTCCCAAGCACCAAGTAACCCGAATGGCACTGAAATAAATGCCAATAGTTACAAGGTGAAGAAGCCCAATAAGAAGGGCAGGAAAGGGAAAGGAAAGAAAGGGGCAGCAACTAACAAGTCTGGTAATCAGGGGCCGCGCAAGCCGTATGGCCAGCAGAACCAAACGTGCTATCACTGCGGCCTGAAGGGGCATTGGTCAAGGATCTTCCGCGAGCCCAAAGAAGTGGTCGCGGCACATCAGGCCAAGAAGAAGCGTCCAATTGAAGCGCATCTAGCAGAGCTTCAAGTTGAAAAGAATAAGCCCGAAGATGAATTTGAAGAGGATGATCTCCTTGGGGAGGAACTGACATCTCTTCCCCTACCCCCTCCTGGCCCTGTCCCTGAAGGCACCATGAAGATTGATCACTTTGATGACTCTGACATCCGGGAAAGTGTGGACGCCATGTTCACTGAGTCTATCTAGTTTTCCTTGCAGCCTGCCGCTGCTATTATCTTAGAGTGGTTGTGTTAGAAGACATTTAAATAAACTTTAGAATTCCCCCTTGCATTGTAAGCTCTAGGAGAGCATATTTCAATTCTCGTGGTTGGTCTTGAAGAACCCTGAATTTTCAGTATGATTGAATTTATAATATTTTGAATTCTGCATAAATTATATGCTTTGCATATGTGGTTGTGCCATTACCTGATTGCAACTATATATATATTTGTGTAGCGCCCATGGAGGAATTGTGCATTGTGGATAGTGGTACTACGAATAGTATCATGCGTGAATCGAAGTACTTCCAGTCTATCTCGAAGAATACTGGTTGTATCACCACTATCGCTGGCAGCGACACTTGCATTGTAGGCTCGGGAAGAGCATCTATAATTTTGCCTATGGGAACTATTATTGAAATGAAAGAGGCATTATTATACCCTGAATCCACCCGAACATTATTGAGTTTTCGCGACATCCGTGCTAATGGATTTCATATAGAAACCATAGAAGAAAATGGCAATGAATTTTTGTGCATTGTGCAGCACAATGGATGCGAGAAGCGAATTCTCGAGAAGTTCGCCTCCTTAGAATCTGGGCTATACCACACTAGTATTAGAGCACCAGCAGTGTTCACCTCCCTTAAGACGACCTTTAGAAGCTCTGAACTCTTTTCCCTCTGGCATAGCAGACTTGGCCACCCTGGTCTTAGAATGATGAGAGAAATTATCAATAATTCGCAAGGCCATGGTATCAGTGTTAGAAATTTTCCGAATCATGAAGATTTTGTGTGCACCAGTTGTGCCACCGGAAAACTGGTTACTAGGCCATCGGTCCTGAAGGTTAGAGATGAAGTCCCCGCTTTCCTTGAACGGATTCAGGGAGATATTTGTGGCCCTATTCAGCCCCTGTCAGGGCCGTTTAGATACTTTATGGTGCTCATTGATGCTTCCTCGAAGTGGTCGAACGTGAGTTTACTCTCGACGAGAAACCATGCGTTCGCGAAGCTAATCTCGCAGATTATCCGTCTTAAGAATGTGTTCCCCGAGCATAACATCAAATCCATTCGCATGGACAACGCCGGAGAGTTTACCTCAAAGGCCTTTGATGATTATTGCACGGCATCGGGAATTCATCTTGAGCACTCGGTACCGCACGTTCATACGCAGAACGGGCTAGCAGAGGCATTGATTAAGAGAATTAAATTCATTGCCCGACCACTTCTCTTGCAGTCTAACTTACCGAACTCTTGCTGGAGACATGCAGTCCTTCATGCATCTAATCTCATCAATTATAGACCATCGGCCCACAACATCCATTCACCTATGCAACTAGCGCAGGGCATAATCCCCAAGATCTTGCATCTTAGAAAATTTGGCTGCAAGGTATATGTACCTATACCACCCCCTCAGCGTGCCGCTATGGGCCCTCTCCGAAAGTCTGGGATTTATGTTGGATATGAGAGTATCTCAATAATCCGATATTTAGAACCCATGACTGGAGATTTGCATACGGCTCGGTTCGCTGATTGCATATTTGACGAGGATAATTTCCCGTCATTAGGGGGAGAGAATAAGCCACCAGAAGATGAATGCCGAGAAATCACCTGGCAAGCAGCCGGTGCGGCAGCATTAGACCCTCGCACTAGTGAAGCAAATGGTGAGGTCCAGAAGATCCTAGACTTGAATAAATTAGCAAATGCACTGCCTGATCACTTTTGTGACTTGCAGGGAGTGATTAAGTCGCATGTGCCTGCACGCAATGCACCAGAGAGGGTTGCAGTACCAAAGCAAATAGAAGGTACCCCTCAACCTGCTCAAAGGCCTAAGAAAAGAGCAGGGAGTCTGGTTACTCCAACCCCAAGTACCCGGGGACGCCTGGGGAAAAGAGGGAAGGAGAGCTTATCACAACCAGTCACAAAAGCACCCCGCCATGGGAAGGGGAGCCGGTTGAGACCCGGCACTGGTAAGGAGCCTGCTAGCGAGGCCTTCCCAGATTTGAATGTTCCCTGCAGAACCGAGAATGTTCCACAAGCGGGAACGATGTATAATGCCGAAACAAATGTGAGCGCACACATCGGCTATAATAAACTAAAGGAACTTGCTCCCGCTAAGGGGATATGCGGTGAAGAGCAAGGTAAACAATTGTCCGAAGCAACCCATGACGAAATGGCCATAAACTATGAATTATTCGGGGAAGTAATGAATAGAGCCACAGCCATAATCGACATTTACTGTGCAAAAAAAATTGCCTCCATAATTGAAAATGATCCTGAGCCTACATCTCTAGCAGAATGTAAAGCAAGGCCGGATTGGGAAGAATGGAAAAAGGCAATTACAGCAGAACTGACTTCCCTGAACAATAGACAAGTGTTCGGGCCTGTAAGCCGTACACCGAACCACATACGCCCTGTAGGGTACAAGTGGGTCTTTGTTCGTAAGAGGAATGAAAGTAATGAAGTCGTGAGGTACAAAGCAAGGCTGGTAGCTCAAGGTTTCACTCAACGTCCTGGAATTGACTGTGAGGAAACTTACTCCCCGGTCATGGGCAGCATTACCTTTAGATATCTCATCTCAATGGCAGTTAATATGAACTTAAGAATGAAATTGATGGATGTTGTGACCGCTTACCTTTATGGTAACCAAGATTCTGAAATCTATATGAAGGTACCTGAAGGTATACCCGTCCCGAATGACGATAGAGCCAATAGAAATCTATATAGTGTAAAACTTGTAAAGTCTCTATATGGACTAAAGCAGTCTGGGAGGATGTGGTATAATCACTTAATTGACTTTCTCTGCAAGAAAGGCTACGCAAATAATGAAGATTGTCCCTGTGTCTTTATACGGCGATCCCCGAATGGATTTTGCATAATCTCCGTATATGTAGATGATCTGAATATCATCGGGACAAATAAAGAAGTTGAAGAAGCATGCTCTTACTTGAAGTCTGAGTTTGAAATAAAAGACTTAGGTAAAACTAAGTATTGCTTAGGCTTGCAGCTCGAGCATTTTCCTAATAGAATTTTAGTACATCAGGCTACCTATACTCAGAAGGTATTAGGAAAGTTTAGCTTTGATAAAGCATATTCCTCCAGAACTCCTATGATAGGGAGGTCATTGCAGAAAGAAAAGGACCCCTTCCGACCCAGGGAAGAGGGGGGAGGAAATCCTCGAGCAGGAAGTCCCGTACTTGAGTGCAATAGGAGCACTCATGTATCTTACTAACAGTACATGGCCCGATATTGCATTCGCCGTGAACACGTTGGCCCGATACAGTGCAGCGCCCACGAAGAGGCATTGGAACGGAATAAAGGTTATCTTTCGATACCTACGTGGAACCATTGATCTTGGCCTGTTTTACAGGAAGAACCAAGATATGAACATTGTTGGTTATGCCGATGCTGGGTACCTTTCGGACCCGCATTCTGGTAAATCACAAATTGGGTATGTTTTTCTATGTGGTGGCACTGCAATGTCATGGAAGTCGTCCAAGCAGACGCTTGTGGCTACGTCCACAAACCACTCGGAAATCATTGCATTATATGAAGCATCTCGTGAATGTGCATGGTTAAGGAGAATGGTGAAACACATCCTACAGTCATGTGGATTACCTATTGAGCAAACCCCTACAATTATCTATGAAGATAATGCTGCTTGTGTTGCACAAATGCAAACGGGTTATGTGAAAAGTAATCTCACTAAGCATATAGACCCCAAGTTCTTTTATGCACATGAATTGCATAAATTGAACGAAATAAGTATCCAGCACACCAAATCCTGTGAGAATTTAGCTGACCTGTTCACTAAGTCATTACCTACCGCCTCCATTGAAAGGTGTGTCAGGGGCATTGGAATGATCAGGCTCAAAGAAGTGCTGAATTCAGGGGGAGATAATTCACACGCCCTGAATTAAAACTTTGGCATGAAGCTGGAGTACCCAACTCGATCCAGGAGATTGAATGCAATGTTGGGTGGTTTGTACTCTTTTTCCCTTGGTGAGTTTTTCCCTGAAGTTTCTCACATAAGGTTTTTAATGAGGCAAATCGTGCGCATAGCAAGCGTATGCTATGTACTCTTTCTCCAATCCTTTTTTTCCACTGGGTTTTTGGATGGAGTTTTGATGAGGCATATGCATCTCGCTGGCAAGATCCAAGGGGAAGTGTCGGGAAACCACCCGTGGGGGGAGCCCGGCCGGCTCGAACTTTGTCTTGTGACGACAGATGCGGCTAGGGCAGTGGCGGCTTCCCCACGGTGGGGCCCACATATGGACCTGGCCTAAACTCTAAGCAGTATTATATAAGAAGAGGTGGAGCACCTATTGTATGGACAGATCTGAGAAATAATAAAGCAGAGCTCCACCCATACACCTTTGTGTCTCCTGTGATTGTGCTTTCTCTGTGATTGATTGCCACGTTTTGTACCTCGGACTACACTTGGTAGCGAGGTTTCTTAACAGCATTATCATGGCAGGGTAACATGATGGATGCTCAAGTTCCGCGTAACCGGCGCCCTGAATATTCTAGGGAGCTGAAAGAAGAGTTGGTCTATTATGTGCAAGATTTCGAAGTCATGCCCGCAAGAAAACGTTATAGGCCGGTTGGTGCTTTGTTTACGGTGCGGTTCACTTCCTACACAAAGTTGACGCCTATCGAGCCTGCGCCGGACAGTTTTGTACTCTATGTGTGCACCCTTGCTACAATATCTGACATATGGAGAAGGGTGGAAGATCGCACATTATTGTCAGGTTTTCCAGAACTTTTTTTTAACCGATCCTATGAAGCAACGCATTTTTGCCTACAATTGTCGCATTGACGTCTGCGCGCGTTCGAAAAATTAAATCTCGGAACCCACCAAAAACTGCTATGTCATCGGCAAGGTTCTAAAAGTCACTAGTCACTAGTCGGACGGCGAGGTGGGGACTAGGGTTAAACGGGATTAATCGGACACATAAATCGGCACTAGTCGGAATTAATCGGTAATCGGTCCTAATCGGAGGACAATCGACTAGAGATTAATCGGGGACTAATCGGGGATTAATCGGGATTTTTAGAACCTTGATACATGACACAGCTTCAATCCAAACATCTCAACTTTATTTTGTTATGTGTGCACTCAAATATCATTGCCCCTGTCATCGGCATTCAACCCATGAAATCTGTTAAAAGTGGAACAAAGGAATTGCGAAAAATTAACATCGTATACGAAAGGTAAGCGACAAATATCGCATCTGCACTCATAAACTGATTAGTTCCCACCACAACTGTCTCTTTGCACATACCGCAGAACCCGATTTACCCACTTATTCGTCCTATCACATACATCTTAATTGTAATGCATACATGACAATGGAATTAATCTCACCCTAATTATCTATGGCGCGCCGGGGCGCGCAATCCATCCTAGCAGACTAGAAAGGAGGATAATGTAGCTAAATTTGAAGCAGATTCCTGTATAATTAATGACTAATTAGAAAATAAGAAAAGGAGAGGCAAGAGGTCCAGGTTTAGCGCTCACTGTTACCAATGAATTGATGATGCAAGTGCAAGTGCAAATTGCAATTGACAAATTGTGACACCTTTTATTAATAACTCCAAAGCATCGAGACACCCTTGTTCTTTTCGGCGTAAAGTTGAGTTGAGTTTTGCTGTAGCAAAATTTGTTATTTTTATATAACTTATATGTTGTAATAGTTTGTAACGATTTTTTCAACACTTTTTAGTTTTCATATCAAAGATCTTAAAACTATTTTTAATTATATTTTCAGCCTATTTAAGCCTTTTTTTCAAAAAAAACTCTCAAGTTTTACTACAGTAAAACTAAACTTTAATCAACGCTGAAAAAAACTTGAAAATTCGCTAGCCCGATGTGCCTTGTCGTGACTCGTGCGACGAATCGGCGTGAGCTACTACTGAGTTGATGATGTCATGCGGGAGGCCGTGTGCGATGTGGTCACTGTGTGAGGAATTTTTTAACATTTTTTTTAAAAAATAAAATTATTTTTTATCAAATGTTAAAAAATTTGCCCGTGTAGAGCTTGCGATAGCCATATGTCTCAGCTGGGCTGGGCTAGTGGGCCGGGCGTAGTGCGCCCAATCTGTCAGCTGGGTGGTTTGCTTTTCTCAAAAAAAAAAAAAAGCTGGGTGGTTTGCCGACCTATTTGCATCATATTTTCACAGGCTCACAACTAAATGGTAGTACTAAAAAAACAAAGATATAATTTTTTACAAAGTAAAGATATAACTTCTAGTTTATTAAAATTAAATAAATAGGTTCCTCCTTCTTGTCCAATTGGTAGATAAAAGGACGAGGTAAAAAACTGCCGTATCAAGGTAATTGAAGAACGGTGTATCTATATATATCCCTCTTTTGTACTCAATTTTTTTCGTCTTTTCTTTCCGTTGTACCTCTTCATTACGACGGTTCCAGTTGGTTGGATTGGATTTTAGATAGCCCAACCAAATCCAACGGTCGGAAACGGATACTGGTTGTGTCACGTGCGCAAGTCACCGAGCAAAACCACGCAATAATTTGCCGTGCCCCACGCAGCTGGTTTCTTTCCCCCAACTCTCCTCCACCACTCGGCTGCTTGCAGCCGCCGGTGTGGCACGAAAAACGTACGTTGGAGTGAGAATCAGCATTAGCCGAGAGGCATGCAGGACGGGATAAGGGCATGGAGAGCGACTCAAGCCCAGTCGTGTAGGTCGCACACTCGTCTCATTTGGCCCAGTCGTCAACGAGCGCGCAGCGCGGTCCAGGCGACTGGGCTTAAGCACAACCGGCATCATAAATAGTACAAGAGCGTGCTGCGGCCGCCCCCGCCTGCCACGTGTCGTTCCCATCCTCCTCCGGTGGCCACGTCACCCAAAAATGCGGGAACCGTCTGATGCTCATCGCACGGTCTCAGGGAGACGGCTGCTTCCGTGGCCTTCGTTTGGCCGTCGCTCCCCCCCCCCCCCCCACACACACCTTCTTGGTTGCCTGCCTCCACGGGACTGCGAAGACCACGCCTCCTCACCACACCACCTTCTCTCACCCCGCCCTCAGCTACTTCGCCTCGGAGTCTCAGCCTTGCCGGCGTTGCCGTTCCTGCGCTTCGCAGCCTCGGCTCTTGCTCGGTCGCGCCGCCTTCATTCTTTGCCGCTTGTGCTCTACTGCGGCACCTCATTCGGCAATGACGGAGGGCCACATAGAGCATGAGTTGCCGCCCCTTCTCCGCTTCGCCATCATAGGCCTACGTTGTCTCCCCACTCATTCCGGGTGGTCACTCCTTGCACTGGTTGTGAGCGGCGAGGATGTCGGGCCCTGGGTCCCGGCGTAGCCAGATCTAACGGCGGTTGTTCCCGCCTTGGTCGCACTTGCCGCCGCCTCCGCTGCCTTCCACGGCAGTACATCGCCGCCTCCTTCCTGGTATCCTATCCCTCTCGCCTGTCCTACTCCTAGTGCGACACCTGCCTCTCTCCACACTTGGCCGCCCCCCTCCCAATAATCACATTTGGGTCTATCATGTGGAAAGCTACCAAATTTGTTTGCTTCAAAATGCGATCCCCTCTACAAATTTGGGTCTATCCTGTGGAAAGAGTAATTACGGCCAAGCCAGCCCGATTAGCTATCCATCCATTTTTTTTGTCTGCTCATGGTTGTTAGCATTGTGGGTTAATTTGTATTGATCCGGTGGACATCAACGAGACATAGTTTTAGCTTCAATTGATATGTTCATTTCTGGATGTGGGGCTCTGCCACAAATATATTTCTGGATTCATGTGATTCGGTTGACATTGTTTTTTGTGTATGCTTATGACTGTTAGCATTGTGAGTTACATTTCTCTTGATCCAGTGGACATCAAGGAGACACAGGTTTAGCTTCGATTGGTGTGTTACTTCATTTTCGGATGTGGGGTTCTGGCACAAATATATTTCTAGATTCATGTGATTCGGTTGACAGTACCTGATTGATGCAAAACTTTTTCATTCACAGGTTCTTCGTCACATGATTTTTCTTTACCTGAGACGAAAATAGCATCGATTGTTATATTTGTTGCATTGTTTTACCTGGGGTATGTTAATACCTGATTCGCCTTGTTGAAAATGGAATTGAGTTTGGCAGGGTGTTGGAGACGGCTCATTCTTTTGCAAGGTGCCTCCCGTGTAGCTATATATTTTTGCTAATCTATCATACATAATTTTGACTTTTACTATGTTTGAAATGAGAACATTTTTTATTCTCTATATCCAGATTATATATATGTATATTTGCAGGTATATATGACATTATGTTATTTTAGTGCTTGCTCTTAGGTGCTTCCTACCTGAATATTTTAATATGATTTGTAAAATACAAATTTTGCTTGGTCTATGACCTGTCTATCTCTAGGTTCTTTTTTCAGACAAGGAGATTTCAACAGGGATGTATATTTTCATAAGTGATGGCCGGGTAGAACATGGGGCCCAGATGCTCTTCAACTAATGTACCACCGTAAATGTGTTTCATTTCAGAACTGGTTCTTCTTTATCAGCCATCCTAAGTTCAGGTAATGTTGTTTTGCGTTCTTATTGTCCTCGGTACAGGTAATGTTAACATCTAAAGTTCTGTTTTTTCGCTTTCGAACTGCAACTCATCAAATATATGGGCGCTCTTGGACGTGGGGTTCAGTTCATTATCTGAGATATTCAATACTATGCCTGATTATCTATATGCTTAAGTACCTTTTATGTTTAGTAATAATATATTTCATTTCCATGGTTAAACATCAGTATTCGCATTAATACCTGCTTTTCCTTAAAGTATTTTACCTTTCCTGTTTTCCTCATACTGCAGATTAGCTTAGATGACCAAATTTTTTGGTTAGGTTTAGAGTTTCCTTCTATATGTAATAATGGCTAAAGCCTATGTCATCTTCTTCAACACACTACTAGATAGGTGGTGTTCCGTTGTGTTATTTGCTTTGAAGTCTTATGCCTGCGACTATTCCGTGCCATGCTGGTGGAGGAATTAAGCAAATCCTTTGCTCTTTACCCTATTTTTCACTATTTATTTGGCTGGTGCATTTAGTTTGCTTCATGCAGTTTTTTTTCCCCAAAGCCCACATATAGGTCGGCATTACCATTCTGCTGCATTTCTTTTTCGGTTTGGTGTGACATATGATGGCTTCCATTGTTACTTTTAGGTCTAATAGGTCTTGGTGATCAGGCAAGCCTTCAAGCATAATTACTATTTATTTCAGTCGTGTCTGATTTGGTTTGTTTGATCTGGTTTAGCGTACACAATTCAAATTTTCTACATTATATCATTTAATCCACGTAATCGCTTGGGTATTTCCTCTCGGCGTGCCACGGCGTGCAAACACGGCTAGTAATATACATATATGATATATCTCGTCCCGGCCCATGCATATTCTGTCGCCATCGGCGAGAGCGGCGGTGGGGTCGCCGGCTGTGCCACCGCGCGCGCGTCGATCGGACGCGGTCGATCTGCTGGTCCACGCCGGCGGCGCACCCGCCTCCCCCTTTTTAAGGCCTGCGTGCGCTCGACGCGACGCCAGCACGCACGTACGGGCGGCAAGAAGGCGAGAGCGAGCGAGAGAGCTCGATCGCCGATCGAGTCGCCGGCCATGGCGAGCCTGAGCGTGCCGCCGGTGCTCACCCACCCGCGCCAGGACGCCATCGACCTCCACAGGGCCTTCAAAGGTACGCTAATATGGTAACATATGGTGCTAGCTGCCTGCCATCAACATGATATCATGATGCATAAATTCATCATCGATCGATCGAGCCCTGTCGTTCATGCCCGGGCATGCACGTACGTACGTACTCAGCAAAATTCAGGAGCGAGCTCACGTCTGACCTTACTTTATTTCCTTCCATGGTAGCACTAATCGATGCATGTACACCGCACGTACGTACGTGCTGTGTTTCTCCGTGGTCCGTGCTAATTAATCAAACTCGGCCTCTTCCTTGCAGGGTTCGGCTGCGACAGCACGACGGTGATCAACATCCTCGCGCACCGCGACGCGGTGCAGCGCGCGCACATCCAGCGGGAGTTCAGGGCCCTGTACCACCAGGATCTCCGCCATCGCATCTCGTCCGAGCTCTCTGGCCACCACAAGGTAGCATCAACGTGGTCTCGTTCTTTTCGGCTTATTTTATTTTACTTATTCGTTTGTTTAAATCTATTTCTTAACCTCGAGAGGTTTTCGAAGCAACCCGATCTGCTTCATTTTACTTGTGTTTAAGAGTTTATAGACAAGTCTAATAAAAATAAGTTGCTACTTCCCTCCTCTTCACTCTTCATGCAAAATCAAACTGATGAACCTTATGGAATGGAAATGGCGAATTATAATTCGTGCTATAATATATGATCCTACACATCTGAGCCAAACGCTCGTTGTTTTAATTTGCCTCTTTTTTGGGTCATCATGGTGTGTGCATATGGTTTTCACTGCAGAAAGCGATGCTGCTATGGATCCTAGACCCTGCCGGGCGCGACGCGACGATACTGAACCAAGCTCTGAACGGAGAGGTCACCGACCTGAGAGCCGCCACTGAGGTCATCTGCTCCCGGACGCCGTCCCAGCTGCAGGTCATGAAGCAGACCTACCACGCCTGGTTCGGCTGCTACCTCGAGCACGACATCTACGAGCGCACCTCCGGCGACCATCAGAAGGTACCTATGCTTCGCACCGTACACGATCCTTCATGATACCGTGTGATCCTCAATGATACGAGAAAGTGTTCTGTAACCGCCCTTAAGAAAACACAGGCGATCTCTTCCTTATGTGTTCTTGAAAAAATTTTTGACAAAAGCTATAGAATGAGCCAAAATGAGGCACCGTTTGTAAAATTGTCGACAGGGTAGACACGCTTATGTCATCTCCACATGCGTGCTCCTTCTTCCTCCGCATTGTCCTCATTTTCTTCCGTGCTGTCGTGAACTCGCTAACCTTATCAATGATGGCCCGTCCCCTTTAGTTAGGATTCGGATTTGGGATGGGTTCACCATGCCTCTAGGCATAGAGAGAGGTCAAGAAGGCAGTGATTGGTGGAGGGAGGGGTGTGGAGGGAGGCGGTGGTGGACAGATTAGCACATGGTGTGGTGGCAGAAGGATGGGGTGGACGGGTAGCGAGAGGGTCAACGGTGGGCAGATTGGCCCATGGTGTGGTGGCGGGAGGATGGAGGACAGACGGTCAAGCAGCGATGGAGTCAAAAACCATGGGTGGTGGCGAAAGCAGTAAGGCGGTGGAAGAGGCATGTGGAGCAGTTCAGAGAGGACAAGGGCGGAGGCACGAGGAGGAAGGAGAAGAGGGAGTGATTGGGGTGTGAGAAGGAAAAGACAATGAGGAGGAAGCTGCCCCGTTGGGAAGGGGACCGACAGGTAGCAAAAAATTATGCTAGTGTGCTTATAGATATTGTTGTTTTGGTTTGTTGATGCAGCTTTTGCTCGCTTACGTGGGGATCCCTCGCTATGAGGGCCCCGAGGTTGATCCATCAACGGTGACGTACGATGCGAGGGCTTTGTACAAAGCCGGTGAGAGCAGGCTAGGGACGGACGAGAAGACTTTCATCCGCATCTTCACCGAGCGTAGCCAAGCGCACATGGCATCCATCGCCTCCGCCTACCACCACTTGTACGGCCGCTCCCTGGAAAAGGTGATCATCCATAAATGCTAGCTTCTTGTCTCTCCTATCTTTCCTTGTTCACCTTCTTAACACAGAAAACTTAGTATTCACCGAAATTTCATATATTATCAGTACTTATCGGTGATATATGTGGAGTCCGCTGCAAAGTACATCGTTTACGAATTTTGGAGCATTTAAATTTAGAAAAATGTGCGAAAAAATTTGCCAATATATCAAAATTTTAGGGATTTCTTCCAGTAAAATTTCACAAATATAAATTTTTGTTCAAAGATTTCATCCGATAAATTTCTGATCCTACTGTTGGCTGTTGCCCTTCGATAAAATTCTAGAAAATAACTTTTCCCATGCGTGTGAACCTTCTCGTCGATCTCACCTTATTGGATCATGTGTTTGATCGATCAATATTGTTGTTTGTGGTAGGCTGTGAAGAGCGAGACATCGTGGAACTTCGGGTACGGCCTACTGACCATCCTCAGGTGCGCCGAGAGCCCGGCCAAATACTTCGCCAAGGTTTGGCTACCGTACTAACACTCATTTCCTTCCTACAAGTCGCCTAAAAGAAACTTGAGATCCTTGCCTTGTCTAGACAATGTGCTAAACATGTCAACAAACATAGATTTTTCCACCTCTTAAACTTGCAAAAAAAAGATAGCAAAGTTTAGTAAACTATGGACGCATTTGGGTATATCAGTATAGTAATCGACATTAGTCTCAATCCAAAGCCAAACATCTCGGCCTGGGGGTCGTTCTGATCTGAATGTTGATGGCGTGAATGAACATACTATGCAGGTGCTGCACAAGGCGATGAAGGGGCTGGGCACCAAGGACTCGACGCTGACCAGAGTGGTGGCGACGCGTGTGGAGATCGACATGCAGTATATCAAGGCGGAGTACCACAACAAGTACAAGCGCTCGCTGCCCAACACCATCCACTCCGAGACGTCCGGCAACTACCGGACCTTCCTCCTCTCCCTCGTCGGCCGCGACCGCTAGCTAAGCATGCACCTGTATAGCCGCAATAATGCTTCTTTTCTTATCTGCTAGCCACATTCTATCTACTATGTTTGCCAAGTGTATTTTGCATCAGCCCTGTTAAACATTTGTATATGCACTCCCTACATTATAAAATAACAATTATTTTAGACATTGACAAGCATTATAAAATAATAATTGTTTTAGATATTAACACGGTCTTCAAAGTTCAAATTTTATCATACTTTTCAAGACGAATCTATCTGTATAATTTTTATGTTCTCAACATAAACAATTTAAAAGTTTTTATAAACAATTTAAAAGTTTTTTTATAGATAAAGTTCTAAGACTTTTACTAGTGATAAAATTAAATAGCAGGGTGTATGTTGCTCCTCGGAGCTGATGCACCGTGAATTTGTTGGAAACATAATGCTCATGTTGGTTGTTATATCTGACACGTACATCCTCATGTGATAACTACAAAATCAAGTATTTCTCTGGGTTCTTCAGTTCTACATAATCAAGTACAGCCCATTTCCATTTTTCGCATGCTCTCAAGATGATTCTGCAGTGTTCAGTCGAGCAAGGAAATTATACCACACACCTTATTCACGTTCATACCAGCATTGGCTTATTGGCAACCAAAACGTATACAATACTACCAAGTAGCTTACACTGAAAGGGGCCAACATACATAGAACCACAAATGGCTACAGGCATGTCCTCTGCTTTTCAATACTAGCCAAACCATAATTCACATAGAGCGCATAACATTACTGCGAGCCCATGGAGAAGATTAAGCTACATCGCGTGCAATGGCTCACATCTGGAACTGAATCACAGTTCGCTTCAGTCTAAGGGCTTCTGCTTCACATGCCGAGAAGCGGAATATGACTGGATCGCGGAATTCGTCATGCCGATTGAGTGCTTTGTAAGGTCCATGCTCTTCCTTGCGGCAAACCAAATAATCCAAAAGAATCCAACCCAACCTGCAGTAAGATATTTTCAGGGTGTTAGGGAAGAAAATATGGACAGGTTCTTAGGAAGTGGAGAGTTTACAATCGAACAAATCTGGAAATGGAGTTCCAATCTCACTACAGGGAAGTTGCTCTGTCAAAATTATAATTCTTATTCTGTTAGGCAGGGAACCAACAAAAAGTTATTCTATGCTTATATTTCTAGATCTGGAGCATCACAATCTTCCAATTCATCCAGCATCAGCATAGCTATTTTTTCTAAAGTGGAACCCCTTTGTTTTACCACTTTATTCCCCCTTATCTGCATCTTTCTTTCTTTATGTCTATAATCACCATATTCTCCACAAAAATGTGCTAGCACATTTTCTTGATGATTGATGGCTGCCATCCAAAAAAGGGGGGAAATACCGGGGACAAGAATATGCCCAAGATAGTTTAGACTATTGGTCAAATCCATCATGTCTTTCACCAAGTGCCATCGAAGAGATGATTTTTATAAGCAACAACTAGTAGATCAGCGCTGACCACATACAAGCTATTTTCTTTGTTACCAAAGAATTCAAACTTTCATGTTGAATTCATAATTTTCCATGGAGTGCTTTCAAACTACTCACGTCTCTTAGATTTAATAGAAATACTTCCATCTTACAAATTCATCCTTTTCACCACAACTCAAAGGCTCAAATTTCCTAAAATTAGAAAATATTCTTTTCTCCCTCCAGTGTTATAACAAAGAATTAAAAAATGCAGGTAGCTAATAAAAAAGTTATCCACTACGATGCAAATATAATGTGGTGGAAGGTTGGTAGATAATATCTGGTTCCTCATAATTTCAGAAAGACAGTTTAATGGAAATGACTTCATTAGAAACTATCATGGGCTAAATAGGCAAACCAGTGAACACAATTGAAGTCAGTAGATGCACAAACAAAAGTACTGATTTCTGATCTAATTTCAGAGGCACAGGTATGATAGATGTAATTCAATTCCAAAGACAAATATTTGTTATGGATGTAAACAGGTAATATATTAACATTGACTAAATAAACTAAATATACAGAATGTGTTCAATACATATCTAAATTTACTAAATTATCATAACATTGTAGTTGAGAAGATCATAAATTTATATAACTATAAGCATTAGCAATCTGATATGCTAAGCTGTATCAGCAACAAACACAGATTTTGTTCCTATATATATATTCTTTATGATGGTGACATACTGGATAGCATTTGAAGGTAAAATTTTATAACTCTAGTAACATACTAACAGAGAATCACTTCATTAACTGATTAACTAATGCTTCTTATCTTCTAAAACATACAACTTTATACAAATATTCACATCTCAATTTTTTCATGGTTAAAAAAGAGAGATGGCGTACCAGTAGCAATCATCACTCCAACAATTCCAGTGATAACCGTGGCAGAAATGACAAAAACAGCAACTGAGACTGCTGCAATATACACTGCAACTAAGCAAGCAAAAAACATAGCCAAGAATCCTCCGGCAGCAGCCAAGGACATCAGAACCGAAACAACAATGGCATTAGCGGTCGCAACTAGCAGGAAGAACATGAATATCAGCAGGCCAGTCAGCGCTATAAGCGTGATCGTTCCAACCTGCCACATCAAGAAGGGATGAAATGGGGGTAATTAATTCGCTGTGCATTTTCAAGTATTTCTCAATTAGGTCGCATACCAATGACAGAATTTCAATGCAATGCTACAGGAAAACGCTAATATACAATAACTAAGACCATGCTCACATCCCCACACTGATACATATACCATATAGTTTAAGAAAATGGTGGTGGCGATGTCGCTAATTATGGCTGGAGGAATAATCCTAGACTTTGTATTGGCTAAACTATCTTTAGGTTCCGTTTGGTGTACCATATAGTTAAAGGAAATGGTGGTGGCGATGTCGCTAATTATGGCTGGAGGAATAATC
Source organism: Raddia guianensis (assembly GCA_036346415.1). NCBI lineage: Eukaryota > Viridiplantae > Streptophyta > Magnoliopsida > Poales > Poaceae > Raddia > Raddia guianensis. The sequence continues at coordinate 17,183,818 of CM070541.1, read as the reverse complement.
CTAGACTTTGTATTGGCTAAACTATCTTTAAGTTCCGTTTGGTCTTCCATTTGGTCTTTTTAGACATCTTGGACATTCTATTTGTATGGACATATACATTCATGATGTAGAGCCTTTTTTCCATTATTATCTAAAAACAACATAGATAGTAGAATCCAGCGTAACTTCCTTCCCCACTACAGAATTCTGTAAACATTGATGGTCCAGGAAACATATAATTGTCCAATTTCAGATGGTAAAAAAATCATGTCCCTAATATTCCAGCTCCGGCCAGGGTGATTTTCAGTTTTTGCCACTTTACAATTCGTGTTTCAGGTTTTGCTACTCTGGCCCACTGTGAGTGACACTCAGATGGTCCCACATGTCATGCACAGGGTGGCAAAAACTGAAACATGCGAACCACTATTGAAGCGTAATTTCTTTGCCGATTAATCTACACAGATGCACATCTGAAAATGAGTCCCACCTAGTGAACCAATCAAGAAATGAAATTTTTGCACTCTAATGTACTGACGAACGGTCGACCCAAGAAAATGAAGAGCGCGGGCTCACCGAGATGACGAGGATGGCGCGGAGGCCGCTGCCCCGCCTGGTCCAGACTACCAGGTCGCGGGCCGAGTTCCTGGACGCCTCCCGCAGCCGCGGCGCACTCTCGCAGGATGCCGCCCGGAGCCGGCGCAGCAGCGGCTCCCCGCCGGCGGCGTGGGAGCAGACGCCGTCGACGAAGCTGCGGAGCACCCCGGGGAGCGTCTCCTCGCCGGAGACGACCTCCACCTCGCCGCCGCCGCCGCCTCCGCCACCGGAGGCCTCGCCGTTGGCCCTCTTGCCGGCGGCAGGGTCGGATTCGTCCATCGCTGGCCGGAGCGAGCGGAGTCAATGGAGCTCGTCGATCGGCGAGAGGAACGGATGACGATAGGTGCACAGGCCGTTGCTGTGCTGGGTTAACTGGAATCCCGCAGATTTTAATTGGGGATTCCGTGACACGTGTCCACTTGGACCAGTGGAACTGCCACGTAGGCTACACGTGTAGGCTTTTGGCCAACTGTCACCCCAGTCTCCGGACTTTAGGCCACGTTCTTAAATGAAATTAAAAGCTTTCCTGTCATTTTTACGCAAGCCAAACAATACGGTGTTTTTTAGTTATTTTTGTAATGTATAAAATTGTTATTCTCAGAATTTCTAAAATAATTTTTAATGATTTTTTGAAACCTCCATTCCTCCGAGGCTTCTCTTATAAGTTAGAGCATCTACAAGAAAAACTCTTTATGAGAGCATCACGTGAGGCTTTCAAATTTTCTGCATCGCTACTGATGTCGCTACTGATGAATCGCTATAAACAGTAAATCTGCTTCTCACGCACCAAATTCCTCCTAATGCATTTGAAAATTTTTGAAGTAGAGGCCATTTTGGGGGGTGTGATGGGGATGCTCTGAGATGTTATCTCTAAATTTTGGGATTTTTTTTTAAAAAAACTCAACTGAAAAATGGATCATATCTTAACAAAAAACCCTATAAAAGTTTGGGACCCTGAGAGAAGTTGCTAAACATGGCAACTCAAATGTCAAGCCCTACATTTAGTCTCCCTATGTTTTAGGAGCAATAAATGAACACATTAGTCTAATTAAATGGATTTATATATGTTTTAGGTTTTATTGTTGGAGTTGATATATTTTTTGAGATCCTAAAACATTTTATGTAATACCTATGATGTAATATAGGGCTTCTGTCGGGGATAAAATCACGGCCCATTGCCATGGCCCACTCCCTAACGGCCCAATCGAACAGCCTACCAGGGCCCAACTCCCTAGAAGGTTCTATCAGGCCCATATGCATCCTGCCGAACAGCTTCTTGGCCGGCAAGGTGCGTGATGGCCTAGGATTCGTATTTGAATCCGACTCGAACAAGAGTTCTGCACGGCTACGTGAAGTCCCGGACGTGGTTTCCCGGATTGGAATAGATGTCGTGATCCCCAAGACTTAGAATTTACCTTATCTACCTTAGGATATATTTGGCATGTATCGAGTTCGTAACGAACTCGTAGTTAGCCCGGCCCGATTATCCCTCGGTAGGTCGGTTTGCTCCGTACTATATAAGCAGAGCCCCTACGGCGTTAAGGGGCATCGAGTTTTTACGACTTGATCTAGCTTTTTAGCATCTGATAGACACCTGATCTTCGTATCATAGCATATTGCTTCCTGTACACCCATAATCTCGCTGAGACTTGTTCGTCTCGTCGAGCCATCTCTTGTAATCATCCTCGATATATAAGAAAGGCTAGACGTAGGGCTGTTATCTCTCCCGAGAGGCCTGAACTAGGATAAAAACCTCTGTCTCCTGTTCGTTGCGGTTCGTGGTTGTTCGGCGTGTCTCCTATCTCACTTCTGAAGAACCTTAGCGAGTTGAGATCGTTATCTCAACCGTTGACAGTTGGCGCCGTCCGTGGGGATACGCAGATCGAGCATGTCGAACTCCATCAGCGATACGGAGATTCTTCCTGAGGACTACGGCTCGGAAGGCGGGATGTCTCTTCCTGCCAGATCGGATCGATCCTTCGATCTTGATCGCCTTCGAATCTGGTTCCGGCTCCGTGCTCGGGGCTCGATCTCTCGTCTTGGCGGCTCTTTGCGGGGCGCGCGTCTCGTCCCGTGACGAGCTCCGTGCTCGAGGATCGATCACCGCCGGCGCTTCTTTGCCCGGCGCGCGTCTCGTCCCGCGACGAAGCCGTGCTCGGGGCTGGATCAACTTTCATGTTGGCGCTCTTCGCCGGCGCTGCTCGTCCCGCGACGAGCTCAAGCGCTCGGCGATCGGATCTCTTCACGCCGGGCAGCTCTTCGCCGGGCGCGTCTGGTCCCGCGACAAGCTCGCGCTCGGCGATCGGATCTCTTCACGCCGGGCGACTCTTCGCCGCGTTCGTCTCCCGCGACGAGCTCCGTGCTCGGGGACTGGATCAAAACTCCTTCGCCCTAAGATCTCCTCGCGCCGGGCAGCTCTTCGCCCAAGGCGCGCGTCTGTCCGTGATTTAACTCGCGCTCGATCGGATCTCTTCAGCGGGCAGCTCTTCGCCGGGCGCGTCTGTCCCGCGACGAGCTCCGTGCTCGGGGACTGGATCAAAACTCCTTCCGGATCCCGGGGGCTGTTCGCCTGACAGTGGATGACGGAAGAGAGCTGACCAGCACTTGGAACATCAACCAGCTTCGTAAGTTCCTCGTGTAGGTCTTTCGTTTCCTAGTTTCGCGCTTTTTCTCAAATTTCGCGTCTTAGTTCGTCCAAGTCTCTCGGGCTGCCATGTAAAGTTCAACCCATTGAACGGTGAATGTTCGCGGCCCCCTACGGCCCTTCTCACCACTCGTCTTCTCAGACTACCTTACTCTCTGGTAACACTTGATGGTTGCTCGGTCTTGCGAACTCTTGGCTCCGCAATCTTAAGGTTTTCCCTGCCCGTATCTAGCTTCAACAAGTTCCTAAACTCAGAGTTGCGTAACACGGCATCCAGCCTTGCGGCTAAGCCTGCTCTCATAAGCCCTCCGCGGCAGAGGCACTTACCGCTCACGGCACGACCACTTGGCAAAGCCTGCTCTCGTAAGCCCTCCGCGGCAGAGGCGCTTTCCTTGTCCGGTTACCTTCGGAATCGCCTAACTTACGTTAACGAGCAGTTCCTGGAACGAGTCGATCATGATACGGGTGTCGCTCTATCTCTCTACGCACGTGCTTGAATTCGCAAAATCAGGTCTTCATGCATCGTTCGTACCGGGGGCTAGGGCGTCGCTCTTTCTCTTGTGCACCTGTTTGAGTTTGCAAACTCAGGTCCTCGAGCAGCTGCACAACGGGGGCTGGGAGTTAGGCTAAGCGTTCTACCTGTTTTCTTAAAACTTTCTAGCGTTGTTCGCATTGCTCTTGGTTTCCTGTTCGTCCTTGTCTTTTGCTGCTATTTTTTGTAGGAAAAGCTGCTCGGTCAGACTCTCGCTCTAATTCAAGCGCTGCTCGGCAGTCTTGAGCTGCTCAGCCAGCAACTCGGAGGACTGCCTCTTGTCGGTCAGTTGGGTCCTGAGCTGAATTTCGGCAACCCCGGTACGTTTTCAGTTTTCCAGTTCCTTTCCTTAAGCATTGGCTTTCCAAAACCTCGTTGGTCTTTCGCTCCCGTAGCGCTCCCCGCGTACGAGCATGTCTTTTATCCGCAACGACCATGCGGCTCGGTTAACGGCGGTGCACCACCGATGGAGTTCTGCCCACCGTAAGCCGATTCTCATCGCAACGGGCATGCCCACCGTAAGGCGATTCTCATCGCAACGGGCACTCCTGGCGTTGGTTCCGCACCCGCCGAGGCGACACCAACGCTGCACGGGTCCAAGGCCGGATAAGATTTCGCCTCGCACGTCTTGCCTGCGGCTAAGATCCAGATCACCTTCCCTGGTTAGCGGTTTTAGCCACAGCGGGGCTGCACTTGCCCGCACACGTCTTTTTTATCCATGCTACATCCTTCCTTGCACGGTAATCCGGAGCAATGCACCACCAACGGAGTCCTGTCCACCGTAAGCCGATTCTCATCGCAACGGGCACTCCTAGCGTCGGTTCCGCATTTGCCGAGGTGACACAAGCGATATCGGGGGGCGTGCTCGGAAAAAATTATGTCTTGTGCGGGTAGGTCGTGTTTTGCGTGTTTTCCAAAACTCGCTTTGCTCTTCTTAGACCCTGTTCTTGTTCTCTTTTTTCCCCTTGCTGGCTCGTTTCTTAGTTGTCTTCTGCAGGAAATACCGGAAAGGGAACGTCAGACTCCGTTGATGGTCGCGGCGAGGTTCCAGGCTTCCCCACCAAAACCGATGTCTGCATCCCTCTCTTCCCGGGTTTGCTCCGCGCATGCCAAGGGACTGATTCACTTCGCCCGCGTATGATTTCTTGCCTTTGCCCGGCACCGACCTTCACGAGTTCGGCAAAGTCAAGGTAATCTTGCCACCAACGAGTCCCGCTCACCGTAAGCGATTCTCATCGCATAGCGGGCATGTCCACCGTAGCCGATTCTCATCGCAAAGGGCACTCAGCGTCGGTTCGCACTTGCCAAGACAACGCTAACACCGCCGCAAGGAATACGTCATGAGTAAGCGTTGATTTCACACGTTCTCTTGCGGCTCGATTGCATCGGGTTGTGATTCACCTCGCGACGGCGGTTCTTCGCCGGGCGCGATCTCCGTCCCCGCGACGAGCTCCGTGCTCGGGGGCTGGATCACCTCGCACCGGGCAGCTCTTCTTCCGGAGCGCGGGCTCCTACCGGGTACGTCTTCGCCTGGTCGCACTTTCTGGTTCCTTTAACGAGCTCCGTGCTCGGGGACTAGATCTCCTTACCTGGTTCCTTTGGTGAGCTCTACGCTCGGGGACTGGATCACCTTCCCTCTCATATGCATTGTCTGCTCCTGGCACACGATCTACGTCTGGGGGCACATCACCTTCGCTCTTGAGCGCGACATTCGCTTGAGAGCGCAATCTCTATTTTCTTGGGCAAGCTCTAGCCCGAGAGGTGGTTCCCCTATCTTTTCCTAGGCATCTAAATGTCTGGATGCAGCAGCACGAGTCCGTCTCGTGACTTGCTATGTTCATTCCCCCAGAAGATCTGATCTTACCGGATGCGGTGGTACGCTCTTCACTACTAAGAATCCAATCCCTCCTTGATGACGTTCAGCCTCAAGGAGATGATTCACCTCACTTCTTCCGATTTACAGACGAGGGTGGGTACTCTGCTCGGACAGATGTCGTTCCTGCTCGACGCAATGAGTTTCTCGGCGCGGGCGGGTTTGTTCATCCCGAACAAGTATTGTTCGGTTGAACCATAACTTTGTTCGATGCTTTGTGCACGTCTTTGTAGTAGGAAAAATACCCTCTTCGTGACTTAGAGTCTCAAGAGAAAGACCCCACTCTAGTGAGTCCTTCCACTTGAGTCTCGGGAGCTAGTTGTCGGGGATAAAATCACGGCCCATTGCCATGGCCCACTCCCTAACGGCCCAATCGAACAGCCTACCAGGGCCCAGCTCCCTGAAAGGTTCTGTAAGCCGATTCTCATCGAAAACGGGCATGCCCACCGTAAGGCGATTCTCATCGCAACGGACACTCTTGGCGCTGGTTCCGCACCCGCCGAGGCGACACCAACGCTGCACAGGTCCATGGCCGGATAAGATTTCGCCTCGCACGTCTTGCCTGCGGCTAAGGTCCAGATCGTCTTCCCTGATTAGCGGTCTTAGCCACAGCGGGGCTGCACTTGCCCGCACACGTCTTTTTTATCCATGCTATGTCCTTCCTTGCACGGTAATCCGGAGCAATGCACCACCAACGGAGTCCTGCCCACCGTAAGCCGATTCTCATCGCAACGGGCACTCCTAGCGTCGGTTCCGCATTCGCCGAGGTGACACTAGCACTATCGGGGGGCGTGCTCGAAAAAAATTATGTCTTGTGCGGGTAGGTCGTCTTTTGCGTGTTTTCCAAAACTCGCTTTGCTCTTCTTAGACCCTGTTCTTGTTCTCTTTTTTCCCCTTGCTGGCTCTTTTCTTGTTTGTCTTCTGCAGAAAATACAGGAACGGGGAACGTCAGACTCCGGTGATGGTCGCGGCGAGGTTCCAGGCTTCCCCACCAAAACCGATGTCTGCATCCCTCTCTTCCCGGGTTTGCTACGCGCATGCCCAGGGACTGATTCACTTCGCCCGCGTATGATTTCTTGTCTTTGTCCGGCACTGACCTTCATAGTTCAGCAAAGTCAAGGTAGTGCGCCACCAACGGAGTCCTGCTCACCGTAAGCCGATTCTCATCGCAACGGGCATGCCCACCGTAAGCCGATTCTCATCGCAAAGGGCACTCCAAGCGTCGGTTCTGCACTTGCCAAGACAACGCTAACACTGTCGCAAGGAATACGTCATGAGTAAAGCGTTGATTTCACACGTTCTCTTGCGGCTCTGACTGCATCGGGTTGTGATTCACCTCGCACCGGGCAGTTCTTCGCCCGGAGCGCGCATCTGGTCCCCGCGACGAGCTCCGTGCTCGGGGGCTGGATCACCTCGCACCGGACAGCTCTTCGTCCGGAGTGCGGGCTCCTACCGGGTACGTCTTCGCCTGGTCGCACTTTCTAGTTCCTTTAACGAGCTCCGTGCTCGGGGACTAGATCTCCTTACCTGGTTCCTTTGGCAAGCTCTATGCTCGGGGACTAGGTCACCTTCCGTCTCGTATGCATTGTCTGCTCCTGACACACGATTTACGTCTGGGGGCCCATCACCTTCGCTCCTGAGTGCGACATTCGCTCGAGAGCGCAATCTCTATTTTCTTGGGCAAGCTCTAGTATGAGAGGTGGTTCCCCTATCTTTTCCTAGGCATCTGAATGCCTGGATGCAGCAGCACGAGTCCGTCTCGCGACTTGCTATGTTCATTCCCCCGGAAGATCTGATCTTACCGGATGCGGTGGTACGCTCTTCACTACTAAGAATCCAATCCCTCCTTAATGACGTTCAGCCTCAAGGAGATGATTCACCTCACTTCTTCCGATTTCTGTATCGAGGGCTGGGTACTCTGCTCGGACAGATGTCGTTCCCTGTTCGACGCAACAGAGTTGCTCGGCGCCGGGCGGGTTTGTTCGGTCCCGAACAAGTATTGTTTGGTTGAACCATAACCTGTTCGGTCGCCTGTTGCACGTCTTTGTAGCAGGAAAAATACCCTCTTCGTGACTTAGAGTCTCAAGAGGAAGACCCCACTCTAGTGAGTCCTTCCACTTGAGTCTCGAGGGCTAGCTGTCGGGGATAAAATCACGGCCCATTGCCATGGCCCACTCCCTAACGGCCCAATCGAACAGCCTACCAGGGCCTAGCTCCCTGGAAGGTTCTATCAGGTCCATATGCATCCTACCGAACAGCTTCTTGGCCGGCAAGGTGCGTGATGGCCTAGGATTCGTGTTTGAGTCCGACTCGAACAAGAGTTCTGCACGGCTACGTGAAGTCCCGGACGTGGTTTCCTGGATTGGAATAGATGTCGTGATCCCCAAGACTTGGAGTTTACCTTATCTACCTCGGGATATATTTGGCATGTATCGAGTTCGTAACGAACTCGTAGTTAGCCCGGCCCGATTATCCCTCGGTAGGTCGGTTTGCTCCGTACTATATAAGCAGAGCCCCTACGGCGTTAAGGGGCATCGAGTTTTTACGACTTGATCTAGGTTTTTAGCATCTGATAGACACCTGATCTTCGTATCATAGCATATTGCTTCCTGTACACCCATAATCTCGCCGAGACTTGTTCGTCTCGTCGAGCCATCTCTTGTAATCATCCTCGATATATAAGAAAGGCTGGACATAGGGCTGTTATCTCTCCCGAGAGGCCTGAACCAGGATAAAAACCTCTGTCTCCTGTTCGTTGCGGTTCGTGGTTGTTCGGCGTGTCTCCTATCTCACTTCTGAAGAACCTTAGCGACTTGAGATCGTTATCTCAACCGTCGACAGCTTCATTTTTAATATCATTCTTGAAGATTCTCTCGCAACTTTTCGGATTAAAATTGTTAACAACTTTCAGCTTAAAAGAAAATGACCTTACTTTACTTACTCTGTTGTGCGGCGTAGGATAGAACCATCCTTTTTTATGAAAATGCACTGTGGATGGAAACTAACTCAGAGTAATTCGGTGCTACAGCGAACTAGGCAAATAATAAAAATAAAATATGAATAGTGTCCGATCCAGGTTAAAACTTTTTGGTGATGGCCTAAGGGTATCTCCAACCAATGTCCCAAATAGGGTGCTTTCTATCTATTGTAGCGGTGGAATATCGAGCATATTTATGTTTTGCTGGGAAGGTAAACAATGATAGTGCAAAGACGAGCTGTGAATACTGAATACAGAGAGCTGGTATATGAATAGTAGGGCTCGGATGTGCTGCCAAGCTCAAGCCGAGCCCACTTTTGGGCCTTGGTAAAATAGCGAGCCGAGCCAGGCTTGGCACGTTTCTGACCGAGCCTAGTCTGAATCGGCTCGGCTCGACTCGTTTGCATCTTTTGAACGTGAAAACGTCTTTGGTTCGTGGCTCGGTTCGGCTCGGACAGGCTCGACTCGGAGGTGTTACTGGGCTCAAGCCGAGCCCCCTTTTGGGGCTCGCCAAAATGGTGAACCGAGCCTGGCTCGACTCACTTTTGACCAAGCTCGGCCGAGCCAGGTTCGGCTCGTTTCCACCCCTAATGAGAATAGTTATAAACAACAAATAATGATGGGAGAAAGGTAGATGGGCCAACTCTTGGATGGCATATACTAGTAATTGGATGATAGTTGAATGACGTAAGCAAAGACAACTCCACCTTAAATCATAAAAAACGGTATAATCATTCTCAATATAGATCTTACTATTTGATTTGATGGTCCAGGATGAAGTAAAGTCACTATAAGGACATTTTCAATGCTATTCTTATTTGTTGTCCATTTGTGATGGCTAACATTGTATAATAGTGTAGGGATTAAAATATAAGAGAGAAATAGAGTAATGATTAAAAAGTGGAAGTACTGATAGAACAGTCCATAGATGAGAGTAGCATTGAACATGTCCTAAGACTCAACAGAGATATCTATTGATGATGAGACGATGTTCAATATGTAGATATAGACAGGGATGAAAATGGTACGGATAATTTCTGACCGTCCGACCGACCGAGGCATAATAATATCCAAAAATATTGGGCCGGATAATTTTATGGATATCCGAATCCGACAAGGCGGATACGGTACGGATGCAAATAATATCCGATGGATATTATCCGAGCTTTTCTTGGATAATATCCGATGGATATTATCCGATTAGCTAAATCCATCTATAAACTATCTCTATTATATTTCTATAGGATGAATAAATAACACATATAACAACTAGATACATGTGATTTTACATTTTTTTGCTTTATCGGATATGATACTTACACACCATCATTTTCATGACTATGGGCCATAAAGTTGAGTCACAAAGAGATAACTATATGTATTTGGATATACTTATTTCTTTAGTATATGTTTTCACGTATTATCCGAGAGAGTATCCGCGTCCGATCCGTATTTGTATCCGATATTATTCGTATCCGTATTTATATCCGGTACTATCCGTATTCGAATCCGTATCCGATTAAACTAAATGGATCAAATACAATATGAGTAGTTTCCGATCCGTATCCGATCCGTTTCATCCCTAGATATAGTACAATTTCATTTTTAGTTCTAATTGTTTTGAGTGGTTCTCTCCTCATTCCCCCTCTCTCTCTATATATGGTATTTTTTTCTTATAACACCTACTTGACAAATATCATGTAATAATCTACGGCAAGAGAACCAATATCAGCTTTTCGCAAATTCACCTTGATCAAAATCACCCGATTATTGACAAAAAGAATGGATCAGGTCGAAATGTATCATTTGACAGCAACACATTTGGTATGTCCGCATCAAATACAGTTTGTGCGAGACAAATGCTGCCACCTCCTGGGCCTTCCGACCACGACGTTTTACCTCCCAGTCCCACGGTGGCAATCAGCGCCCAATCACCTCTCACACGTGTACTTTATGAGTGATTATGATAGGCACGTTTTCACAACACCTGCGAACTACTCCCTTCGTCCCTTTTTTATTCGTCGCCGCTGAATTTTGCTTATGCACTTTAACCATTTGTCTTATTAAAAAAAACTATTTAAATATTATTTATTTTATTATGCTTTGTTTTACTATTATTAAAGTTAGTTTAAACATGACTTATAATTTTGCATATTTACACAAATTTTGAACAAAACGAATGATCAAAGGGCATGTTCAAGAGTCAATGACGACAAATAAAAAAGAACGATAGGAGTATGTTATTTTAATGAAAAAAGTGCTGATTTGGTCCTCTAACTATACCCGTTGGACTACTTTGGTCCCTGAATACAATACCAGACTTGTTAGGCCCTTGAACTCTGAAAACTGGACTTGGCTAGTCCTTTGACCGATCAAAATGGTGGTTTTAAGGTTTTCACTGATGCTGATGTGGCCGATTTCTTCTGCGTGGACGCCATTTGGGGCTGCCACATCGTTACCACATAGCTGCTACATCAGCAAAAGTATGTCAGATCTGCCACGTAAGCTGCCACTCCGCCTAAAACCACCGTTTTGACCGGTCAAAGGACTAGCCAAGTTCGGTTTTCAGAGTTCGAAGACAAGTCAGGGACCAAAGTGATCCGACGGGTATAGTTAAGGGACCAAATCGACACTTTTTCCTATTTTAATTTAGGCAAAACTACCAGAAGCTAAGTTAGGCTATGTTAGGACGTTTCAACTACCATTTACCTCTCTATTTTGCCATTAATCGACATTTTTTTCCTTTTTTTCGACACATTTTTATTTCTTATATTTTATTCAATATAGTATTGTGACGTTCTAACTTAACCTTTAAGGCTTGTTTGGGAAATGGGATCCTGACAAAGATCTCGGCCTATCCCCCACAGCCCACAGAGCCAATTTTCACAGGGAAAAGAGGTGGAATGTTTGGCTGCCCATGGGAACGACAATCCTAGCCCAATCCTCATATCGTCCACAAGAAAATACCCAGATCTCTTAACGTCGGGGAACTTCTCTCATCTTCTTCCTCCTCGCTCGGGATAGCCCCAGACGCCTTCTCCATCACTTGCATAGATTTTATATATGCCATTTTGGGTGCATGGAATTGTTAAGTGCTCCGAGTTTTTAGGTGGAGGTGGATTCGAGGCTTCCGTTCACCCCCTCTAGTAGTTAGCTCGGTCTTTTAGATTTTTTAAGTGGAGGTGGATTCGAGGCTCCCGTTCACCCTTCTGGTAGTTAGCTTGGTATTTTAGATTCATCTATAAAAATAATACGAAATAAATCATGTTGTATTCACCAGTGGTTTACCTCCATTATTCCCAACATATTCACTAGGTGAGTTTGGAGCACCTCCAGGACCATTGTTTTGGGCATCATCGACAAAATTCTTATTGTTTAGATCAGGTACTAAGCAATGGAAATTGTCATTTTTGGATTCGTCAGCAAAAAGGCTTATGGTTAAATTTCTAACATTCATATATGTTTCGTATGCAAGCAGAGCAAATAAATCCAATAATATGAAGCACTAAAGATAAGCTAGTGACTTACCTCCGTTATTCGCAAAAGATTCACCAGGCGATGAGTTTGGAGAACCTCCAGGACCATTGCTTTGAGCATCATTAACAAAATCCTCATTTAGATCAGGCAAGTAATGAAAGGGGTTCATTTAGATCTGGTAGAAGCGCCATTTGTTTGTACAGTGCCGTGTTATTTGATGATAATGTATTTATAGGGACTTTCAGAATCTTGAATTTTTTGGCATTGTGGTGTGGAAAATTTGGCGCAGAGAGAAAACAGGCATGGAAATTTTGGCGCGGAGAAATACTATTTGGTGCGTACAGAGGTAGAGAGAATGAGCAAAGAGAGAGGAGAAATTAATATTTGCCGATTAAGAGCATCTCCAACAACGTCTCTATACCTCCTCAAAAACACTATTTTATTGAGGGCTATGGGGATGCTCTAAGGACAGTTTCAATGCAAGATTTCTAAATGTCATTTTCTACAGGTGCCATGTCACTTAGAAACTATAAAATAAATGATGTCTTCATTGCATTGTATCTTAATATCGTTTCCATCATTAATATTTTCTCCTTTTCCAAAGACACATTCTCTCTGCGCATTAATTCTATAGTTTTGAAACAAGCATAGAAATGGTTTCTTAAAGAAAAAACATCTCCTTCTCTCTCTACATTAATTCTATGCCATGTCATCTTTCTATCCTATATGGCATAGTAAGAAACGAGTGAAGAAACTGCATTGTAAGTGCCCTAATGAGTATATAAAGAAATATAGGCGGTGGAATATAGAGATGAGCTTTGGAAAAGTAAAAAAAGTTGGTCCCTTCATTTATGAACAGTTAGCATTAAATTGAACATCTGATAGCATCTCTAAGGGCATGTACAATGGCAATTAATGAGTCGTCTATATACTGCCATCTCAGCGTTTCCATCCTACGTGTACTGAGTTAAATGAGGAGAGAGAGAGGGGCCATCGCCTCATGAGAGGACAGCACCGGCTCGTGCTCCCAGAAGAAATCCCGACTCCAGCGCTGGGCACTCCCCAGTTTGCATGCAACACACACATGCAAACTCATTTGCGATTTACTATTTCCTATATCTTCTTATTAGCATTTCCGATTACTGAACCGATTTCAAAAATGGATTCCTAACATTTTTTCGAACAAAACTAGACCACACTTGCCACATAAATTTCAAAAGTTTAAATTTTATATTTTTTAAATATTGATTATATATTGTTTATTTTAATTTTCAAATTTAAATTTAAATTTTGTTTTAAATTTATAGTCCCTTTGATAACAATATATTTTAAACTCTATTTAACTATTAAACTATATAGACAGCTGTAAAGACTACCTATTGTATGCACTGTCTATATAGCCGTCTGTAGGTGACATGGCAATGCTTTAGAGACAGCAGCTGTCTGCATCATTGTACATGCCATAATAGTAAAGTCAGTTTGCTAGCTATGAGGATGTCCACATCAGCTAAAAGCCCACCTTAACAAGTTGGCTATAAGCACATAACCTCAAATCCATGTGGAACCCACAACCCACAATATTTTAATATCTCAATTTCTTCCATTTTTCCTCATCTCATTGCCTCTGCTGTCCAAGTCGTCGATGTCGCTGGCGTTCTGATGGCGCTGACGGGTGGGTGGCGTGGGGGCTCAACCCCACTCGCGACAACATGACCGGGACCTAGGAGCCCGTCGCGCTAAGGGCTCATCATCCTACGATGCGCTCGTCCCCAACAAGCACGTCGAAGACAACCTCGCCTTCATGACCAAGCTTGCCCTCGCTGGCAAGGCCACCGCCACTGCCTCCCCATTGCCCACCCCTGCGCCCGAGGCTGACGACCCATTCAGCTCTATCGGTAGCAACAGTGTTTCCTCCTCGTCCCGAGCGTCTCCGGCTGAGACTCTGGCGGCGTCTACGACGACGACGGAGTAGCGCGGGCCTCGATTCGACGGTGGCGGGAACGATGGAGCAGCGTGGGTCCAGATCCGATGGCGTTGCGCGTGGCCCTGAGGCCGCATGCTTTGTGATTGCAGTGGAGGAAGGGGGTAGAGAGATCGACGCGTCTCAGGGGGCTCGATAGCGCCCGTCGCTTGATGAAGCACCGACGCTTAGCTTCGCTGCTCCATTTCTCCTCCATCTTAGCAAAAAAATTCTAGATGAAACCCTTATAGCCAGCTGAATTGCTCTCATCGGAGATGCTCTCAAAATAATGACCTTTACATGGACAAAACAATCACTGTGAAGCTACCTTTTACGAGCTCACTTGAAATACATAAATTGAGATGGAGGGAGTACAGCCATTTGGTAGGCTCTTGGCCCATATACAGTGAGGTGTTTCCCATTACGCGCAGATCTGAAGAAGTGGGCTAATCAAACATGAAGGGCCTCTAAATTGAAGCCCATAAAATAAGCAGGCGGCCCATCTGCTTTCACTCCCCATTTTCTTTTCATCATTTGTTGCACACACGAACAGAGAGACGCGTACCCGTGTCCTTGCGTATAAATGGCGTCCTCCATAACCGGAAAGTATTTCACTAATTATTGGTGAAGCAGCAAGTACCTGCGCCAATCCATTCATGCGGCATTAATATTGCGACTTGGACGCATTGATCAATTAGGTATATATATATATGATGGCACAGATGCGAGTGCAAACGCTACGACGCAGCATTTGCAATCCAAGAGTGCTACGTTTACATATACATGTTGCTTCATTAGACATCGACAGTCTTGAAAATACACGTTTCACCAAACCAATTACCACTATAATTTATTTGTAAATTTTACTAAAATTATAATATTATAAAAATACATTTTTTGGAGACAAACATATCTGTTTAAAAATTTATTTGTACATAAATATTAGGGCTTTAAATTGTACCATATGTATTTGTGATCGGAGGGAGCAGTATCTATGATGGTTTATACGTTAGTTTGTCTGATCTAACTCAATTAGTTCGCCACATTTTTCTCAATAATGGAAATGCTACTAAATTATATATAGCATTTAATCGATTGGGATTGAATTAGCTACATGTAAATTATAATAGGAATAATATTATAAATTATATATAGCACACAACAGCACAAAATACCTTAGTACCGGTTGGTGTCTCCAACCGGTCCTAAGGTCCATTAAGGACCAGCTGCCACATGTACCATCCAGCGCTAGCTATATATATTAGAATACAAATAATATTATAAATAATATATAGCACCATAGCAGCATAAAAGCACGTAAGTACCGGTTGGTATATCCAACCGGTCCTAAAGTCCCTTTTAGGACAAGTTGCCACGTGAGCCCACCAACCGATGTTGCTAGCGCACTAGTACCGGTTATATGAACCGGTACGGATGTCTAGAGGGATCAGTCTCGATTTGCGTGTATCGATTTAGAAACCGGTACTAGACGTTGGGGCGGAACGGTACTGTCGTGCCGTTCCCAGTAGTGTACTCTAGTACGTAATTTAGCATATATTTTCACCTTTGTGCATCCCTCTGGATTGATACCATTCATGGAGATACGGCCGGAAACAATATTTTACAATAAACCACAGGGGTAGAAGGGACATTTCACCCACAAAATTTAGCGAAAAACTTAAGAAGAGGCAAATATGCAATCGACACATCAACTATATATAGAGCATGTATGCAATTAATTACCATATAAAGGAGGGCATATATGCGCTATTGCACCTCAACTGTAAGGGCAAATATATAGTAATCTCGATCATTTACTATTTAGTACCATTGGGCGAAAAGGGTGTTTACTTTGCCACTGTAGCGTGTTGCTATAAAAATTGAAGCCCACAGAAAACGCGCGCTTTGTGTTTGTGATCTGCATCTCTCCTTTTTGCTGCTGTTCTGGCACAAATACGTACAGATGATTAGCAAGTACGTATTTACAAGCCAGAAATTAAGTATGTATTTCACCAATTATTGGTGAAGCAGCAAGTACGTACCCGGCAACCCAATCATGTTGCCCTAATGGTTGATTTGGACACGTTGATTACGGTATATGTACTAGTACATGCATGCTAACATGCATAGCTTTAAGTGCAGCACTGTACATGCATGGGGCCATTTGAGATTAAGGAGTGTGTGTATGTACTTACGATGGTTAATTCGTTTGTCCATATATCTCGATCTAATTCAATTCGCTACAGTGCTAATACGTATAGCATGTGTAACATGTTCCTTTCTCTCTCCTTAAGTGACTACATACATGCATGTACTGCCTGACAGCACTGTAATCTACTGTATGTGCGTGCACACGTACGTACACACACACGTATAGTAGTGTTAGTTAATTAGCACTAATTAAGCTGCATTCCTTGAATACTTGATAAATTAATCACCATACGTACTGTGTAATGCAGGAAGTAGCTAGCTGCTTGTTTGTACATGTGGATAGAAACAGTAGTGCTGGGAAAATGGGCCGGGCCAAACGTGCTAGCCCGAGCACGGCCCGGAAAAACCGTGCCGAAGCCCGGCACGGCCCGATTTTGAGATGGGCCGTGCCAGCCCGGCCCGTTGGCCGTGCCCGTGCCGTGCCCTGAAATACGGCCCGTCGTGCCGCCGGCCCAGCCCGGTCAGTCGTGCCGTGCTTGGGCCGGCCCGACACGTGAGAAGCCCAAATGGCTAATAACCTTGTTTTTAATTACCTGGGATAGATAATAGCGCAGTCAATCAATTAGCCATGGTGTTTAAATTCCCAAAGCGCCGCATGCTGCATGCTACAGCTTACATGTGAGGAGGACGAGGCGGCTGTTGGCTTAAAGAGCTATACTTTTGACCATCGTGCATGACTGCATGTTGCTTCATATTCCAATTTCCAATGCGTGTCGTCCATCTGGCCAGCAACTAGCTACGAGTACCAAGGCGGCCTGGTGTGAACTGCCGCTGGAATTAAAATCGCATGGCGTGAGCTTCTGTTGTCCAGTGCGACGAGAGCTGGGCCGTGCTCGGCCAAGACGCCCGACAATGACCAGCCGCCAGATGCTTCGGGCGTGCCGTGCCCAGATTTTACCCCTCGGGCCGGCCCGGCCCGGCACGGTTGGAGTGGCCGTGCCGTGCCGGCCCGTGGCACACCAGCCTAAGGCACGACGGGCCCGTGCCGTGCCGGCCCGGCACGGCCCAACTCCCAGCACTAAGAAACAGCATGTGAATGCACACGTATTAGATCCCTTTAAACCTATATCTGGAATCAATTCCAATCTGTTTCGTACCAGCAAAACTTGATTAGCTAGTACATAAGCCTGTATATATATCACGTACATATTTAATACCATGTACTGCATCTGCATGCTATATCGCTATGTAGCTATCTGCTAGGCCGGAGCGTCCCTTGTTTGGTCGGCCGCTGGCTTATAAAGAGTACATGCATGAGCCAACATGCTTGCGCGCTTACACGTATATATGTACCATCACCCAAAATCATTGCCCAAATGATGTACAAGGAGTACACGAACTTATCATAAACACATGCAGTGTCCTGTTAATTAATTTACAAGCAAGTACTTCTCCCATGCATGCAAGCTTTCAACTCTCATCATCTCATCTTCATACTTGTTCCTACTTGTAACATTCCAATTTTTAAATAAATTCAAAACTTTGATTGTTGTAAAAAAATTTGGCAACTTGAAAATTGGAAGATCAAAAACTATAATTCAAACTCCACCTAGAAAAATTCAAAATCTATTATAATACGGATAACCAATCCAATTTGAAGATTAATTCCAAAAGTTGCAACCCCAAATTTAATTTAATTCTAACTTTGGATAGCCCATCCTATCTCTAGCCTGAACCAGCCCATGCCAGCCCACCACCTGATCACCTCCTCCCATCAACCCTAGACTAGAGGCCTAGACCCAACATGCCTCCTACTCTCTCTCTCTCTCTCTCTCTCTCTCTCTTAATTTCTGTATCTCACGATAGTGTCACACCAAGCCGAGACAAAGTGGAAGCATGCCCACGACATCCAAAGGAATGATGCCAACTCCTCGTTGTCGGCCCCCTCCTTGGTTGACCTCCCACACTGTCATCTCCCAATGCTAATCCCACTATCTCTCGGCTCGCCCTCCCACAACGACATAACGCGATGAGCTCGTGTGTCTGCGCACAACACGGACTGGCATGCGGACCGCACAACAATGTGGGGGGTGTCCTCACTCACTAGCGCCACACACTTCTACCTTCACCTGAACTCCACCTCGTCATCACTATGATGCTAGCTAGAAAACCGTGGTAGCTTCTAAGACTTTCTTTGTGTTTATTGACCCTCCTCATTGCCATATATAGAAGACGACCAAAGCTCGCCCTTCTTCCCCCTCCTCCGCTACCTCTTTTCCGAGCACCGCCTCACACTGCCACTACCTATGGTGAATTCCTTGGACAAACCATCACCACTATCTCAAGACACTTCTTCTCTAACTCTCCCAGTGACTAATTGGTCCCTTGTGTCCTATATATATGTTGTTGGAGCACCACCGGTTTTGAAACACTCCCTTTAAGATATATTTTCCACCAGTGAATCGTGTCCCAATTCATCACCCTCTGAGCACCTATGTGACCTCTACATGATCGTGTTATGCTATTGAATTAGGTCTCTCGCTGTTGTTGTGGACTCTATTTTGACCTCCACCACCATCGATAATGCCAACCCAGCCTAGAGCTCTTCCATCCTCAATTCCTCACGATCATGGTACGTACAACCAATATAACTCCTAGGTGCTTCCTGTTTCCCTTGCTCGAGCCTTAGTGTCCCTAGCAAAAATGCTTCATGCTTGCAATTGACCATGACCATTCCCACCATTTCTCGTCGTGCCGCCACTTCGGTCTATTGCCAACAATGTCACCTATACTCATGTAACTATCATGGGGGTGTAGGTGTTGGGTCTTGAAGCTCACAAGGTACGTGTCGTGGTCCAAGTCACCGGCAAGTCCTTGCTCTTTTCACCCGGTTGTGCTCGATCTAGAAGTAGACGAAGATGACATTGGATTAATATTGTGGTAGCAAATTATTGTGTAGTTGAGTCCATAACATGTGGGTCTGATAGGATTAAATAAATTTAACTAATTCAAAAAAATTCTCATTGGCATGCAAGGACCATCTTATCTAGTTTGTATCCTATTAGTTGTCTCATTGTTTTAGTTTTAGTCACTGACGTGCAGAACCACTTGATTCATGTGTTACGTTTAGTGGAGGCGTATTCTAGAAAATACATCTTCGCATTGGGTTTGCATACTTTGCCACCATAACTAGGCCACACAACACTAGGCTAGTTACTAAATGTCATCTAAAAATTCTTCAAATTTTGACAAAATACTATCTTCTCTTCTAAAGCCGTTGAAAATATATCAAAACCCATGCCATCACAACTGTCAATTTGTTACAAATCTAGAACCCTTCTAACTCAAACACTAAAAATGCAGTTAATTTATATTCAAATCTATATTTTTCAAAAGTATTCATCTTTATTTGCTAATGTGCTTTATTTCGTGTCTCCTTCACATTGGAGCTAGTCAACCAGGTGAGTTCGTAGACCCACAGGGCCACAGAGCCGAAGAAGGAAGCCCACACTACAAGGCTTCATGGAAGGCATGCCCCTTGATGCATATTGTTGGGCCATTGTGTTGTTTAAATGTTTAGCTATAATTTTTCAAACATGATGCTATTTAAAAGCAAGTAATTTCTGGAGCTTAGCTATAACCAAAAGAAATGTTTCATGACCCTACTGATCATGAACTCAAGAAAAAAAAATATGAGTACTGATTATGTGATTTCCTTGAAAAAGGGCAAAAATTACTTCCTATGCTTTGACGATGACACTATGATTTTGTGTATCGTGAAAGTGATTGCAAATGTGTGGTTTGGTGAATCAAGACATTGAGTATAATGATGGGATTAGGACTTGCCTACCCTAAAATGTTTCTCACCAGGGAGTTTTGTTGGTACGGTGCAGGATATGAATGGTTTGTGGATTGTGTAAAGTAATTCTTAGTCCAAAAACTGCTCAATCATCTTGTGAATCTATGAACTAAGCCATTACAATACAAGCTCGGGTTTTCAGGGTTAAATTTTTCTATGCCATCGCACAGTCATTTAGAGTCGTACATACCATCGTTAGTCGTTATTCTCTTCTTTGCCATTGGCAAATAACTTCTCCTTTTTTTATTTAAGCTATGTAAATATATCAAGGAATTGTAAAAAAATCGCAATATTAGCATATATGCAAACTTTCAACCTATATTTTGTTAATATTTTTATAGAAGCTTTTAATATTAAATTTACAAATAAAATATTTTGAACATAAAAGATTTATCTTAAAAATAGTGAAAATTGTATATTTAGATTGTTGTATACTTAATAACTTTCTATTTCTGAGATTTTTAAAAATATTTACATAACTTAAACAAAAGATAGAAGTTTTCAACAGTGACACATAGGAGAACAAATTAAATTTTCCAATAGCAGTGAAGAGAGAAACAACTAAGCGATGGCACGTAAGATGTTCAGTTGCTCTGTAATGGCACGTAGAATATTATCTTCTTTATTGAAAAAGCCTTGCCTATTAAGTCAGGTTGCACGAGCATATGTTGTTTTTCTTCGACAAAGTGTTATCTTTCCAAAAAATATAATTAAATGAGCAAATAAGCAAGTAAGCCTAAAAACAACTATGCCTTAAATACCTTTTTGTTTGGTTAGTTGATCCTCAGTTGGCTGGGATAAATAGCATTGACTGATTAATCCATCTCCTAGTCCTGAATCAAATCAGCCTAAATATAGGAACTCAAAGAAAGGAGAATCTATCTGGCTTTAGAGATTGACAAAGACATCTTGCAAAAAACATAGATCGAGATTGATGCTCTCCTAAAATAGAGAAGATCCTCTTTTAAAAACTGATATATATGTATGGAGAGACACACGCACGTACGGCGGAGTCGTCGTATCCCATCCATCGGAGGACGGCGCCGGCCGCCGCGTGCGATCGATGGTCGAACGTCGGACACCGTCGACGGCGACGGCGGATGGCTGTGTCCCGTCGCCGGCGTTGGTAAGGTAGTTGGTTGCTAGTGGAAACAAGGAGTTAGCCGATGATCAATCGAGGGGGTCGATGGTTGTTGTTGGCACAGGGTTCAGGATTGCGGCAGAACGCCGGCCGGCCCCAAATGCCGGAGGGTCGACGATCTCCGTCAAGGCCGGCCACACCGTACGCCGTGCGTGCAGTCTGATCTCCGAAACACTAGCGAATGGCAACGGCGCGCAAATTTAAGAGATGAGACGTGTAATGAGTGCAGTGAGTCTCTGTGCTGTACTGCAGACTGACCTGCTTGTCACGACCGGTGGAAATGCATCATACTCCATGTGTGTGTCCCAAGGGCTTAATTAGGATTAAAGGCTCACACGTTTGCCTTTAAATTAAGGCAGAGCTAGCAGGCCACAATATACCTAACTACAGTGCGAGTCTCACTTCATGCTTTCGTAGTGACATGTCTATGAAGTGACATGTTTTATGAAGGTTACCCAATTTTCATCTAAAATGTAGAGAAAAAAATTAGTCGGCATCTCGATATATGACTTATTAGAAATGCGTTCACGCTTATCCAAGCAATTCTCGAGCTTATCTAAGTCCTTAATTAGTCGTGCGCACACTACAAGAAATATGGCCTTCTGTGACGGTTTTTTTGTGACAAAAAGAGAGGTTTTATTGTCACTGTATGCTATCTCATGTGGCCCTGCATTTAAAACGCGTCATCACGGAAGGTCGTCTCTAAAGGTCTTCTGTGACAATTCAAGAAAAACGTCACAAAATTAGTGACGAATATTTCATCGTCACAAAGATTATGACGCTACGAATCGTCATAATTTAGAACAGAAAACATCATAGATGGATGAGTAGGATGCTCCACATGGCATATGACATGGCAAGTGACATGACAAAATATTGTGATAAATTTTATCGTCCCAATTTATCGAAAGTCCTAATTATAGCTCACAAGAATCATATAAATAAATCCACAATTTTTGCACATAAATAAATTCATTATAAATTCACAAATGACCAAGCAATACAAATATTCATAAGTACATAGTTCATATGCCAACATAAATACAAGTGAATTTCAGTATCACCAAAACATAGCAGTAAATATTCCTAAGTCATCGCTTCATCTCTACTTGTTTGTTTTGCTTCTAATCATCAAGTTCTTCATGTTGATACTGGCATGTTGATGTGCAACTCCTCCTTATAAGACTAGCTACATTAATCTCAAGCATTGCTTCCGCTGCAAGTTAAGATGTCAAGGATTAAAAGGAGGAAATCCTATCCGGCAGGAAAGTTTGAAGCTTTAGACAATATAAATGAGGCAATTTTTGTAACTGCAATATGAAAGAAGTATACATTCTTATAGGCACCAGTACATGCATAATCTGTACCCAAAGGAGAAATTCCTGTTGGAGCAGAGTTGGTTTGCAAGTTCCCAACTAGTTCGAAGCAAAGAATTCCATGGGAGATACAATTATTGGCCTTTCATAAAGGGATGAGATGTCCTTATGTACAGGAAATATGAAGCGCCTTGAATCTTAGACCTGCTCATGAAAGTTTGTACATTTAAAAAGTCAAATATTTTGCATGAATTATACTTTGCAAAAAGACTTAGAGAAGTATAGTGTACACTATGATACATTGGTCAGGAGCTGATTGACAACTAAAATAAATATGCCTCAAACCACTTTCATCTACAAACATAAAGGAAGAGGGACATATTTGATCATAACGTAAAAACTGGTCAATGCTAATTTGCACCATTTACTACAAAGCTGAAATAGTGTGGGTACAGAATACACAAACCCCCCCTAAAAAAGAACACCGCACAAGTAAAAACGTGTATGAAATTAGAAGGCATAATGCACGGCAGGTTACCTTCAAATACCTTCATTGTATCGGTCTAGCAGTGCTAAAGTTCTCAAAATTAAGCAGGAAATACCTGAAACGAAATCATATGGCACCATTGTAAGCTCTGATCATTGCCGTGTACAAAGAACACCTGTGAAGCCTGATGCATCCAAAAGAAAATGTTGGACCATTGGTACTAATTAATGTCAAAAGGTTTAGCCAAGTCAGGCATGCGAAAGAAAGATTAAATATATCATACAACATTCAGGCCATAGCAATGCCATCAGTAATAATTTGTACAACAATCTGACAGAAGCCTTTCGGATGAAAATTTTATACTCAAATATGACAAAGCAAATTCAAGACATAGTAATGCAATTGGCAGTAAAATATATAGAACTACTGCTCTGAAAAATCTGAAAAGCTACTTGCTATGAAACTATGATTGCAGGAAGAAGGAAATGATAAATGCGGCACTTTTTAAGCAAATGAATATATTTCGAGCTCTAAGGATCAAACAGTCCTAGTTTTGCCGCGAACACATGACCTACTCGGAATGGTTTTCAGGAGAAGTTAGAAACTTTGCATAGCTGTCAACAAATCTACAATGGCTAAGTGGTAAATATCTTCAGAGTATAGCCATTTTTTTTTTGCACCGCAGAACATACATAGCAGTAAAATATGCAAAACATACCAAGTAAAAGAGGATTTCAAATGAAAGAATAATGGACAAATTTCAGTAAACAACTAAAGAAAGAGGCATAATTCATTTTAATTATAATAAGTTAACTAAAGAGGAAGCCGTCACAAAGCATGTACAAAATACCAACTATATATGAAAATACCACCTTTTTTGGCAAAAGTGTGGCTACTGACAAATGCATTCAGCCCTAAACATGACTATATGAAGAAAATAATAAAAGTTTCAGTATCTCAAATTGATGTTCAGTAACTGATGTGTGGTTTTGTGCTAATGATTGATGTTTAGGTTGTCTATTGAGGAAAAAACATTTTATGCAGTAGTTCATAAAAGATAGGTTCAAATCCATCATTCAGCTCCTATGTAATTGAAATTTAGGCTCAGCTGCACACTGATTAAGAAACATGCCACAACTACAACTGCCATTATTATTTTTGGGTGTAAAAACTGCATATGAATCTATGGTCACAAGTCAATATGAGAACTGCATAGAATTTGAACCATGCATCACCACGCCTGCACTACATTTATAGCTTAGCATTTCTATGTTTCTCCAGGCAAACAAAAAGTCAAGTCATGTAGCAGAAATAAATAAAACCAAGAAACATTATTTTCCCTTGTAAGGCCACTTTGAAAGAAAAAATGAATATGCTGTAACCAATCTAAAATGGAGATCCTTTAACCAATCCATTAACAAAAGTTTAGAAAATTACCAGGTTTTTTTATGGACATGGGCCTTACTGAACCATGCATACAACTTCTATGCTTTTATGGAGCTGCCCTAAATGTAAAAAATGCATGATATGTCCATAGACTAAAGCATCAGACAATTAGCAAGATCCCTACAAATTTTGAACATCATAGTGTATTAAGCTACAGGCTTAAGGAATGGTACAAAATCGAAGACAGAAATTTAGTAGCCCTTGCATATCGATTGGAAGGAAATCCTATGCCATCTGCTCTAGAAAACACATAGTCATTCACTAAGCCAAAAAGATACTATTGCACTAAAATGCTCTTTAATATCTGAACATCTGACAATCCTTTGGGCAGGATCCTCAAATCACTCAAGAGAATCATCAAAGCCTAAGGCTGTATAGCCAACCTATGTCTTCATCATTTATAGAACACCCTTGGTTAAGTTCAGCTAAAGAAATAGTAGTAAAAGATAAGGGATAAAGAACAATATAAGGGTGTAGAGACAAACCTAATATGATTTTCAAGTTATAGTAGCACATTCACATAATATCATGCTTACTGTGGTTTCTCCATTTCTGAGTAGTTTTTTTTCTGATGCTTCCATAACAAAAGTTATCACACTTCTCTGGCTTCCTTTGATTGTAATAGAGCAATAACTTTCTGTAGAATAAAAAAAGAATAAAAATCAATATACTTTAAAGTCTATTTAACACTTAGAGAACTACTTTCAAATGAAAAAGAAAGTGTGTGTATCTAGTTTTACTGATGCAGTATCACTCATTGCTGATACTGACAAATGGAATGTGAAATTGATTGGTAAATTATAAAAAGAAAGCAAGTTATGTAACCATGACCTAGACTTGTCCAGGAGAGACCACGAATCTAGCATATAAACCGAATTCCCAAATGCATCTGCGTCTACTTGCATCTCAAATGTGTCATGTATCCCAATTCCCAAATGTGATAAAGCCAAAAAAGCAAAAATGGGACGGGAAGAGAGAGGGAGGCCGACGGCGGCTTCGGCAATGGGGTCGTCGGCGAGTCCGGCGGCGACCGATGGTGGCGTCTCTCGCTTTGGCAATGGGGTCGTTGGCGAGTCCGGTGGCGACCGATGGTGGCGTCTCTCGACGGCGCTGTGAGGTAGCACGGCTCCGGAGGCTAGGGTTGAGCCCGGTGCCACTTTTGAGGGAAGGAGGGCTTCCCCGCGCAGGCTGGAGCTCGCCGGCCTGCAGCTCGCCTCCCTTCCCAACCCGCCGGCGCGTCGCCCTCCCCCCACACTGACTAGACCTGGCGGAGGTTTCCTAGCCCCACGCCCGCTGAAGCTCGCCGCCGGCTCAGTTTGTCGGCGCACCAATCCCGTGCGCCATAGAACCCTAGAGAGGGGATGTGGAAGGGAGGAGATGTGAAATGAGGGGAGTAGAAGCACGACCTCACCCTGATGGTCCTTTGTGTTTGTGGCGGCGATTTTTTGGCGCCACACATTTCGTCAAAATGGTAGATCGGCGAGAAGTGGCTAAATTTCCAGACATTGAATTTTAGATTTATTTATAGTTCATTTTTTTATTGATTGCCTAAGGAATAAAAAATTTACATTTGGCTAGATTTCAAAATTTTGGCTTGATTTCAAAATTTAAATTATCCAAATATAAAAATTATGGAAGGGTTAAATTTTCCAAATTTAGTTAAATTTGAAATGTTAAATTCAAGGTGGATCTAAACATTTTTATATTTGGTCAACATCAAGTTTTAAATTCAACCAAGATTAGAAAAAAAATTAAATTTTATTACATTTCAAATTCATCCAGATTTAAGTTTTTGAATTTTTTTAATCCAATCATATATGAAACTTTTAAAGTTAGTTAGATTTCCATTTTTAGGTTCATACGTATTTTAAATATTTGAATAGCAAAATTTTAAACTTAAGAATCCTTATGAAAAAAATTATTTCGTCACAACACCTGTGTATTGGTTTGTGACATTTTTGGCTTTTCGATAGTGACATTATTTGTGACGTTTCTTTTATCCATCACAAAATAGTAGGGTTACACCCCTCTATTGTTTGTTATGACGATTTCTTTTTGAAAACGTCACAAATCAATGACATATTACTCAGTTGTCACAAAAAAAACGTCACAGAAGGCCATATTTCTTGTAGTGGCAGAGATTCGTGCACAATCAAACCTCTCTCACACGGTCTTTTGCATTAAGTCGTTGAAATTATTGAAACGAAGCATAATCGGATCCATCTTCTTCTTCCTTTCTTCCTCTCTTCCCTCCCCTCAACCCCAGCTGTGCTAGCCAACCCCTAGCCATGCGGTTGCCAGCGACCACCACTGCCCATGGTGTGACCACACTAGAAAGCAATGGAGCTACCCAGTCAACACTACTACTCGGCTCGGTGTGGCAAGGACAACTAGCTGGGGTGGCGGCTCCCCGGGGCGCTAGCGTGGTCGCACAACGGGGCAGCGGTGGTCGCCGACTCTTGGGCCGTCAGGGGATGATCGGTTAGGATGAGGCGAGGAGGACAGAGGAAGAGAGGAGGAAGAAGAAGATATACTCGAATGCTTTTGCTTCAAAAATTCATTTTTTTTAAAGATCATGTCAGAAAAACTTGACTACGCACGAATCTTAACGCACGACCATGGGCAAGGATAAGCCCGGGAATTGCTTGGACAAGGGTAAACAACTTATTCATGACTTATACATACAGGCCCAAAAAAATGTTACAATTTGGTTTTTAAAACTTTGAGAAGACCATTGTGGTCTTGAAAAAATAGTTACAAAGCGCTAGAAAACTGGTAGACCAAATATCTCATCCGTTGCACCTAAAACGTATTTGGCACCACAAAATATCCATAAGAGGAAAAAGACCCTTGCGTCGCCTTCAAGGCGGCTCGAAGGGCGAAATGCTGCCCGAGTCAACCACCGCCACCTCAAGCCCTCGCTGGCTGGTCGGCCACGGCGGCAGCGTCCCTCCTCCCCTTCCTCCTTCCCCTCCATTCTCTCTCCTTTGGAGTCCTCGGCAGCGGCTAGCCTCGAGCCTCCAGATCTGGAGGGGACGCGCCCGACCCCGGCATGGGTGGCGGCGGCGAGCTCGGCGGTGTGGAGGGTGATGCGGTGGGAGCTCGCCGCTGGCTGCTTCTCCTACGACGCCGCCCACCGTCAGTGTTGCTCGTGGGCCCGCTAACGGCCATCGGTTTGAATACTGTCGCCGCCGCATCGTCCTCGCGGCCACCTGGTTAAGCCGCCGGCGCCCACGTCTGCTCGGTGGAGGCCATGGGGGCTCGGGGTGGCCTCCCTCCTATTTCTCCAGCTTCCCTCTTCTCAGATATGGAGATGGTGAGTGGTGGAGTGGCCGCGGTGTTGTGGCCAAGCGGTGCCGCCGACTCCTCGGCGTGGTTGCCCAGCGTGGCTCCCCCAGCTCCTCGTTTGCTGGTTCCGGCGACGCGCGGCGTGCCATCCTCCCCCTCCCTCTCGGGTCGGGTCTACGTGGGCGGCGCGAGCGTTGGCGGCGGCTTCGTCCCGAGGCTCCTTCTCGTCGCCCTGTGCAATGGAGGTGGCCAGATCTGGCTGTGGCCGGGCGGATCTGACGTCGGGTGGCCTGATCTGCCGTGTGGAGGACTGCTAGTGCCGTGCGGTGCCATTGGCGGGCTGGCCGAATTCGCTTGTGCGGCTTGGGCAACATCTTCGTCCTCATAGGCTTTATCGTTGCTGTTGCTTCGGGTCATCCTCCTTCGGCTCCATTTGGCTCCCTTCTTACTGTGGGGGCCTCGATGCATCATGGCGGTTTCATGATGATGGCTTCGACAAGGCTGCTGATGATCTTCATCGGCTCAAGTTCGCTCTGGTTCTCTGGTAGTGCCCATGGTGTGGTGGATCAACGGTGGCGACGCATGGTTCTGTGGCTGTTGTTGGCATCACTGCGGCCGGGGCGCGCTTCCCATTTTTTTTGTCCCCACCTTCGCAAGCAGTGGTGGAGCTCAGCATCGGCTTTCCCTCTTCCTTCTTCCCCTTTTTCTAAGTCTGTCTCGGCGAAGACCACCCGGGGGGACCGCTCCGTGAGAGGTCGGATCCGCGAGCAGGAGGCTCGGATCTGGCGGTGTGTTGGCCGGAGTGGTCGGAGCGGGTGTGCTCTAGGGTTGTGGGACCGGTGGCCTCGTAGCTCAGCGGAGCTCGGCACCGGCATCTTCTCCTTCTTCCCCCTCCCCCTGAGCCCGTCTCAGTGGAGGCCGCTTGGGGGTCCGTTCTGGTAGCTGGCTGGAGCGGACGGAGCAGGCGGCTATAGGGGCGTGTGTCCGACGGTTCCTTGGCTACTCCCGTGGTGGTGTGGTTGGCCATCTCCCATCCTTGGGCGGCATGGCGACCCCTGTTTCTAACTTGGTCCCATCCTCACCCCCTTTGCCCTCCCCTCCCTGCGAGGTGCTCGGTGGCGTAGGTTGGCGTTTTCCAGGTTAGTGGCAAGGCTCCGCTTGCGCCGCAGCGGCGGCTGGTCTTCTTCGCTTCCCGTGCGCAGGCTACCAGGCGTGGTGGCCCCTCTCCGACGGCATTGGCTGGCGACCTTTCTCCGGTGGCTTCCCCGTTCTCTGCCTCTTGGCTTGGTCCCGTCCCCACCGTCTTGACCCTCCCTTTCTCCGAGGTGTCGGGTGGTGAGGGCGGCTTCTTCCGTGTCGGGTGGCGGCGTTCGTGCTCGCTCTTCGCCTCTGCGTTTTCGACCGGCAACTCAGTTTTTCTGGTGCTATTGACCATCGGTGGCCCTTGCCTTGTGCGCTAGTAGGACAGGTTTTAGGCGAAAGCCTTGACCTTTTGGGCTGGTGTTGGCGTCACCTTTCACCTTTCGGAGCTTTCCCTGCTCTAGGTGAAAACCCTAATGGTTTTGTGACAGCGACGGGTTTTCACTGTCGCGACCTTATTGGAGGCGTCGTGGTCACTGTCTTGCGCTTTGGGCTTCGTTGGGTCTGCTGTTACAGGAGCCAGTCGTCGCTGTGTGAGTGTTGGTGGTGTTCCCCTTCTCCCTCCCCGTATCTTCCTCCTGTTCGGCTTTTGGCCTATAGGTGGAAGCAGTGGGCTGCATCCTTCCTTTCTCCTCTGTACGCGGTGTTCCCGGCGGTGGCCGGAGGTGAGTCTGGCTTTAACCAGGGTTGCAGCTGTGTGCTGTGGTTGTACCTCGTGCTTGCACGAAATTTTTATTTTTATTTTCTCCTTCTGATTAATGAAATAGGACGACAGTTCTCCTGGCCCTCTTTCGAAAAAAAAACGTACGAGGCAGATCTGCTGCTACAGGCTACAGAAACACTTCGGTGCTTAATTATCACCGATTTAAAAACGAGAGCCGTCGAATCCCTCTGGCTTAAGAATGAGCAGGAGCCGCTAATAGGCTGTTTGGTTGCCTGCATCCAAGGAGTTTTGCATCTAGAGATACAAAACTAGGGTGTTTGGTTGTCTTCTCACCCATCTGGACGTGGCTCTCCAGATGCAATTAACCCTTCCGAGCCAAGCTCTGGAGATACGATCAAATTGGGTGTTTCCCCATAGCCAGGCTCCGTGGATGCAGCAACAACCACATGCGCAACACATTTGATTCATTTATTTGCTATATCTTTTGATTAGTATTTTCGATTACCCAACCGATTCAAAAATGGGTTATTGATATTTTTTTCAAACAAAACGAGACCATACTTGCCATATAAATTTTAAAAGTTTTAAATTTTCATTTTTGAATTTATTTATTTATGAGACTTTCTTTTGAATTTTTTATTTTCGTAATTGATTTTTTGTTATTTTGATTTTCTAGAATTTATTTTTTAAAATGTTTCATCCCTCTTTTGAATTTCTCCATTTCATTCTCTCCTTAGTGCAGTCAACCAAACAATATTTCTACGCAGCCTGTACGATCTCATACACCTAAGCAAACAACAACCATTTGCATCATCTTAGCCTGCACTACTGCGGATCGGGGCTTCCAAAGCAGCCCATCACAAGCGGTTCGCTTTAACCGCTTGCGACCGATCGCCTAAGCGGTTCGTGGCTAATGGTGGGAGGTGGCGGGAAAGGGCATATGCAAGCGGTTCGTGATAGAAACCGCTTGCGAGATATCACACTATAAGCGGTTCGTATCACCAACCGCTTGCAATCTCATAAGCGGTTCATAATATGAACCGCTTATAATCTAAGATCTGTGCAAGCGGTTTGTATCACGAACCGCTTGTATATCTTTTTCCTTCCGCCAACAAGATTTAACCCTTTCTTCCTCCCGAGCGAGCTCATGCATATCAATCGACGGGCGAGCTGTTCATGCAGGGGAGGTGCTGCCAAAATTTTTAATTGGCTAATAGCTCCAAATTAAGGTTTCCAAGGTAAGTAAACATGGTCTCAACATCATTTTCATGTAGACATTGCTTATCTTTTTGCATTGATGTGGAGAAATATTAAATAATCTTGTTTGAATTGAAGGGTGTTTGTTTTGCTATAGCTCTCTCTCTCTCTCTTCATAATTTGAGGCAAGATGTAGATCTATTGGGGGTTTTAAGTCTCATGTTAGTTTTGTATCCTTTTTTGATGATGTATAAGAAGTTGAAATTAGTTGGTAGGGGTGATTATTTCTTTTAGAGAGCAAGATCTAGCTTGGTGCCTTAGCTAGCTCTCCCTTCTAGATCTTTTGAGGCAATGTGGTGATCTATTAGATGGTTTTAGTTTCACATTAGTTTAAAATAGTAGGTAGGGTGATTATTTCAATTGCCATAGAGCTAAATAGATGTAGGTTTTTTGCTAGGTAGGTAATACTTTATGGGAGGTATGAAATGTAATTTAAAATATTTTTGAAAAAAGTTTTTTAATTTGTGAGATTTAGTTGGTTTAGCTATAAAAATCAAGAAAATTTAGAGGTAATTAAAAAATATAGCAACTAGTTATTTCGAGTTAAATATTTCAATTTGAAAAATATAATAAGTGTTCTTATTAATTTAATTGGTGCAGATGAACCGGCAATGGATGTATGCGGATCGTCGGACAAGTGAGTTCATCGATGGCGTGAATGATTTTCTTGAAGTCGTATTTCGAGACTTGCCTCCAGGAAGCTTCGCACGGTGTCTGTGCGTAGATTGAAGGAACGAGAAAGGGCACTCAATGCGAGGACGGATACAGGGCCACTTGTTGATGAGAGGTTTCATGCCAAACTATACATGTTGGACTCACCACGACGAAGTAGAGCATACCAACATAGAAGACGAAGAAGAAGCCGATGAAGAGGAAGTGACATATGATGGTATGCCAGACGCGACGACATACGAGGACGTAGAAGATACACAAGGTGATCAGTTTGGTGTGGATGATGACTGGACGGATCTTTGCGTGGACGAGAGGGAGATATCACGAGGACAAACAATATAGGAAGTACCGGGGATTGTTGGAGGACGAGAGAACTCTTTTGTACCCAAATTGTGGTCAGGGCACAAGAAGCTCGCTTTACTGCTGGAGCTCATGCAATGGAAGGTCGTGAATGGTGTGTCGGATAAGGGTTTCGATGAGTTCTTGTCGCTCATAAAGAAGTTGCTCGAAAGATAACACCTGCCGGAATCCACGTATCAAGCCAAAGCGGTCCTGTGTCCCTTAGGATTGAAAGTACGGAAGATACATGCATGTCGCATTGATCGTGTCCTATATCGCGGTGAATATGCCGACTTGGATGCACATCCGGTGTGCAAGGAACCCGTTGTAAGACGAAGCGTGGCGATCTAGGTGAAGTAGATGGGGTGCGTGTGAAGAAGAGCACCGCAAAAGCGTTGTGGTATTTTCCTCGATTCCAAGGCTGGGCGTATGTTTGCAAACAAAGCGCATGCGAAGATGATGCGTTAGCACAAAGAAGAGCGTAAGGTCGATGGAATGCTTAGGCATCCGTGAGATGGCTCGCATGATGGAGGATGGTCGATCGGAAGTACAAAGACTTCGCAGACGAGGTGAGAAACATAAGGTTCGGTTTGAGTACCAATGGGATGAATCCTTTCGGAGACATGAGCGGCAGACTATAGCACAGTCGGTCACACTATGTGTGTATAATATTCCTCCATGGTTATGCATGAAGAAAAATACATAATGATGCGTTGTTGATCCAAGGGCCCAAGCAACCCGGAAATGATATCGATGTCTACCGAAACCTTTGGTAGAAGATCTTGAAAGCGTTATGAAGCGGTGTAAAGGTGCAGGGCGAATACAAAGGAGTATTTCAACTGCGTGTAATGTTATTTGTAACAATCAACGGTAGCCGCTTGGTAACTGTTCGCCTAAGCGGCAAAGGCTTCAATGCGTGTGTGCGGTGTTTGGATCAAACCGATGGCACGTACATGAAAGGCTCTCGAAAGATGGTGTACATGGGGCATCGTAGGTTTCTTGTTGAACCCGCGCGTTGCGGAAGAAACGCAGGAATTTAACGGGGAGGAAGAACATCGTTCCCAGTAGAGGCATCGAAGTGGCAAGCGGTGTTTGCTATGGTGAAGGATCTGAAGGTAGTTTTGGAAAGGGTGCAGGAAGCAAATCATGCGAATGATGAGGATGGCCATGCACCCATATGGAAGAAGAAGTCAATATTTTGGGACTTGCCTTACTGGGAAGATTTGGATGTTCGCCACTCACTGGACTTCATGCACATCACCAAGAACGTCTGTGTGAGCTTCATAGAATATATAGATCTGTAAGGAAAATCGAAAGATACAGTGAGTGCTCGGAACGACCTTGAAGTCCTGGGTATCAGGAAGGACCTACACCCTGAAAAAAGAGGTACGGAACAAGCTGTACCTCTGACCGAAGTTATACTCCAAGCAAAGAAGAGAAAAAAGCGTGATAGAGTGTCTTAGCGGTGTGAAGGTCCTTCCGGATACTCGTCGAGCGTAAAGAGATTCGTTAATATGAAAGAGAATAAAATTGTACATCTAAAATCTCATGACTGTCTTGTGCTGATGACACAGTTGCTCCCGGTGGTTTTAAGAGGTGTACTGCCCGAGTGGGTAAGGGGGACAATCACAAAGCTGTGTTCGTTTTTCAACGCTGTTTCCCAGAAGGTCATCGATCCAAAAAAACTGGGTGAGTTGCAGGCTGATGTGGTACAAAGTGTGGTTAGCCTCGAGATGATCTTTTCTCTTGTCTTTTTTGATATCATGGTTCATCTCACTGTTCATCTAAGCAAAGAGATAGGTATTCTTGGGCCGTTTATCTCCACAAAGATGTTCCCTTCGAGAGGTACATGGCGTACTAAAGAAGTATGTATCGTAACCGTTCTCGGCGAAGCATGCATTGCCGAGGGTTATGTGACGAGGAGGTGGTCGAGTTACGTGTGGACTACATTGATGATCTAGACCCCATCGGCGTTCCTATATCACGCCATGAGGCGAGCTACGAGGTAAAGGACACTTGGAAGAAAAGTAGTTGCATGCAACGATCTTGACATTTAAGCAAGCACATTTCAACGTGTTAAAGCAATCGGCGTTGGCCGCCCGTATGTCCTCCAACACAAGAATGCTCTCGTCTCCAATTCCCAGAGAAGACGTCGTGGATAACACCGAGACACATGGATTCTTTCGGTAGCATGGTTACAAAACCATATCCTCAAGAGCAAGTCCAACAATGAGCAGGTTGCAACGCTGGCTCGGGACCATCCGTTGAAATAGTGAGATGGCGAGTGCGAGATAAATGGTTACATATTCTACACGAGATCACAAGATAACGATAGCACAAACCGAGCAATGGTGTCCGTATAGAAGCCGCCGACAATACTGAGCGGGTGGACACATATTATGGATTCATAGAAGAGATATGGGAGCTCGACTATGGGCCTTTGAAGGTCCCATTGTTTAAGTGCCAATGGGTAAAACTAAGCGCAGCGGCGTGAATGTCGACAAATACGGCATGACTACCGTCGACCTCCAAGAAGTCGGCTACTTGAGAGAACCATTTGTTCTCGCTGACGAGGTGAGACAGGTCTTCTACGTATTGGACATGTCAAGCGGACCAAAGAAGAATCAAATCAAAGACAAGAAGAAGGAACGCCATAAGCGACACGTGGTTCTCCATGGCAAGCGAAGGATTGTCGGAGTAGAGGACGTTATTGACGAGGAAGAATACGATCGATTCGATGAGATCCCTCCATTTGCGATAGATGTTGACTTAAGCATCCCGGATGACATAGGCATGGATGCTCCGCTTTATCTGATGCGATCACGATGAAGGAAGAATTGTAAAGACAAAATGTAAATGATTAGGATGACCTATGTGGTTGTATGAACTATGTTATCATGTAATAGCATTTTTAAGAATTTATAAGATGGAAGCAATATTTTTGGAAAGAATAATGACAACATATTTAGAAATGAAAGTAATGCCAAAAAATATTTTTAGTATTTTGAAAAGAATAATGGGCTAATTACATATTAGAAATGAAAGTAATGTAAAAATATATTTTTAGTTTTTGAAAAAAAATAATGGGGTAAGTACATACTTAGAAATGAAAGTAATGCCAAAACAAATTTTTTTAGTATTTTTGAAAAGAATAATGGCCTAAGTACATATTAGAAATGAAAGTAATGTAAAAAAGATTTTTAGTTTTTGGAAAAAAAATAATGGGCTAATTAAGCACATATTTAGAAATGAATGTAATGCAAAAACAAATTTTTAGTATTTACAGAAGAATAATGGGCTCGATACATATTTATATATAAAAAAAAAAAAAGAGGCAAGCGGGCTCGAACCGACCCGGACTGAGAGCCCGCACTTAAACGCCACGAGCTAGCCAAGTGAGAGTAAATTTCAATTCAACAAAGGAAGGCGAAACCATCTTAAGCGTTCTGAGCGAGACCCGCGTCTCGCCACGTGTGCCCACTTCTACAAGCGGTTCGTTCTACCAACCGCTTGTAGAACCGACTTCTACAAGCGGTTTATATCACCAACCGCTTGCAGAGTAAATTATTGCTTCGCGGGCGAGATTCCAAAATTTTAATTTAGCTACCGTGTTCTACAAGCGGTTCTTTCTACAAACCGCTTGTAAAGATATCTCTAAGCGGTTATTACTATGAACCGCTTGTAGAGAATTATTTTCTAAGCGGTTTGTATTACAAACCGCTTGTAGAGAGCTTTACTATATAACTCATCTTCGCCGCCTCTCCTTTCCACCCAAATTTTTCTAAGTCCCAAGCCATCGCCGCCGTCCTCGCCACCTCGCCGTCCCCACGTGCCGTCCTCGCCACCTCGCCGTCCTCGCCACAAGCGCCGTCGTCCTCGGCGCTGCGTCGCCTACACCTCCGCCGCCGCCTCCACGGCCTCGGCGCACCTCGCCCGTCGAGCACCGCCGGGCCGGCTCTGCCCACCCTCCGCCGAGCCCCTTCACCGGCGAGCCCCTCGGTCCCGTTTTCGTTGACATTCTCCCGCCGATTTGAAGGCGAAGGCGGAGGTATCGAGCCCCTCTTTCTCCTCACCCCCCTTTCTGTGATGCACACATCTTTGTTCGACGGATTGCCCAAATTACCCTCGCTCCCTCCCTCCTGGATGTTGCTCTGTGATCTTTTGGTGGATCACTAATGGACTCTGTGATGTTGCTCGTGATGTGATTTAGGGTTTGGGGATCTTTGTTGGATCTTTGCTCTGTGATGTGATTTAGGATTTAGGGTTTGGGAATGTGCATATGAACACTTTGTGTTGGGCTTTTCTTTGGTGACCGAGAATACTTTGGGGACCTAGCCTTCGTGCTAGGGGCTATTATCTTGATCGGGACCACCGCACTTGTCCCTTTAATATTTTGCTCGGTGATGTTTATTAATTTTGAGGCTATGATGATCATTAACTAGTGATGCCTTAGGAGTATTTGTGTTGTTGCCTAAATTATTATCTGAGATACACTTGCGTCTTGTCTTCTTTGTGTTCTTCCTTTGGGATCTTTTCATTGATCCGATTAGCATCTGCTTCAATGGGAATGCTCATTCAGTTATCTTGTAATTGGCATCTAGTCGATCAATTATTTTAAGTGAAATCCACGATATATGATTGACATTAGGGCTAAAATTGATCTCTATGTTTACGGATAGCGACCTTGTATGCTTGTTTTGTAGAAAATTGTATAATAACTTTGGGCAAGACTTGATTCTCTTAGGTCTCTCTAGTCACCGATCTTTAAAAGCCTATGATAAATTGTAGATATTGATGTTGGATGGTAGTTTTATCGCAACCCATCAATATATAAATCTGAGAAACAAAATTTGTTTAATTATGGCCCTTGTTTTTATCTATGTTCGATTGTCCTTGGTTGCTTGGCTTGATTTGCAATGTGCTCGGGATATGGGGTTTTAGCTAGGGTGTAAGGGCGGATGGCCTCGGTTGCAGACTCTAGAAATCGAAATGGCGCCAGGAGCTGGAGTAGGTTTTCTAGGAGCTCCCGACGGCAATCGCCAACCACCCTATCTAAGCTTAGCTAGGGTTCCTAGTTGGGTTTATCTGACTAAAGAAATTTGCATGTGTATGTGAACTTGATGGCTAAAAGGTCTTTTAAAGATGACATGCACATGCTACATTTGAAACTTGAAAAAATTGAAATGGAGGAGATAGATGGCTTAAGTATGTTCAACCGATATTCAAGTTCAGATTTATTGCCAATT
Source organism: Raddia guianensis (assembly GCA_036346415.1). NCBI lineage: Eukaryota > Viridiplantae > Streptophyta > Magnoliopsida > Poales > Poaceae > Raddia > Raddia guianensis. Next base: position 17,146,776 of record CM070541.1, on the reverse strand, counting down.
TACGTGGAGGGTACAAGGAAATCATCGACCTCGTAGTCGAGCATCTTTCATTTGTGGATGGCATCTAAAGGCTAAAACCTAGTAGTTTAGAGGGTGTCGAGATGGGTACATTGAAAAACTGTACATTCAAATATTGTATTCAAATATTGTATGTTTTGATGGGTGTCGAAATGGGTACATTTAAAAACTGTACATTCAAATATTGTATGTTTTGATGGGTGTCGCGATGGATGACATCTAAGAGATGTATATGTTGTATTAAAATATTGTATTCAAATGTTGTATTCAAATAAAAAAGAGATATATATGTTGTATTAAAATATAGTATTCAAATGTTGTATTCAAATAAAAAGAGATATATATGTTTTATTAAATGTTCTATTATTTCGCGTGCATGCACAGTGATAGATGGCGCACTCCGGAAACAATGATCTTGATTTCGATGCAGGAAATGATTTTCTACTTAACGAAATCGCGATGGGCACTCTCATAAGCTACGATGAGGCCAACCCGGTAGATCCAATGGGTGATCAGGCCGCCCCGGCTCAAGCCGGTGATCACGCAATCCATGCTCAAGCCGGTGATCCAACCGGCCAGGCTGAAACCGGTGATCAGTCCATCCAGGCTCTCGCCGATGAAACTAATGTCGACGGTACCGTGAGGTATATATAGCTGGACACTAAAATAACCGTTTCTTATCGTCTCATAGAAATAAGCCTCGACCGTGTTCTGTTTTTTTTAAGCGGAAGCGTCGAGCACCAATCCAAGCAAATCGAGGGCCTAACAAAAGCCGTCGACAAAGTACGTCATTACTCAAGTTTCAGCCACTGGGAAACCAGAAGCCCCTATGTCGGCACTTGCCCCCTTCAACAACGCCTGCGGAGTAATTATGAGGGATCACGTCCCTATTAGCATCAAGACATGGCCCAAGGTTCCTACGGCTACGAAAGAGCTGCTCTGGAAGGATGTAAAGGAAAACTTCACGATTCCGACGGCTTACGAAAACAAGTGCAAGAAATTTACTCTGAGCAAGATGGCGTTATGCTTTCAGTCGTGGAAGAGCGAGCTCAGTAAAAAGTAAGTGGACACCGAAACAACCCCAGACTTCAATAAGTATCCGAAGCTAGCGGATCACTGGCAAGCATTTGAGGAGTACAAGCTGTCAGCTGAAGGCAAGGCCGCGAGTGAGCGGAACAAGGCCAATGCACGAAGAAAAATACCACCACCATCTCGGTCCGGTGGTTACATCAAAACTATGCCAAAATGGGAGAAGCGGGAAGAAGAGCTTAGAAAAAAGGGTATAGTACACAAGCAGAAGATCGGGAGCTCATGCACGAATGGACCTTGGGCCACGGAGGAGGTCAAGGATGATGGCAAGCCGGAGATGGCACCACAAGTGCAACCCGTGAAAGAAAGGATTGTGGAAGCCATCGAGAAGCAACGTGCGGGATCCTTGCCGGTAGACGGGGAGAATGACGAGCTTACGTGCGCACTCGGAACGCAGAACATCCGGGAAGGACACGAGGACTTGGCAAGCGGTGTGCCGTGGATGGTGGCTTCTCAAATGATCAAGCCACATACGGAGCCGGAAAGAAGGAAAGTAAGAGAACACAACAGAGTCGACAAAATCGAGCAGAGCTCAATGAGCATAAGGAAAACATGGCGAAATGCTAAAGCGGGAAGTGCATCTTGCAATCGCCCGATCTTCAAAGACCGGTGGGGTTATCGTTATGCCTCGACAACGTGGTTAGTCCCGGGCTCCGGTCGGCGAAGCGACTCTGCGTCAAACAACGTGCCGACCGATGAATTGCGAGCCCGGTATCCCATGGGCGACATCATCGTGCCCGCCAATGTGAGCTACGGCGTCCAACCGCACAACCTCACCTCAAGGTGGCTTACGCTTTAGCCTTCCCGGTGGAGTCGGGCGATCATTCCATCAGTAACCCTATACCCGCTGGATACTCCAAGGTCACGGTTGACGAGGTGGTGGCTGGATTTGAGGATATGGAGCTCGATATTCTTTGGAGGAGACGATGTGACCAAACTTGGAGAGGCCGTCCATAACATCATCCTCTGGCGGAAGAAGTACATCGTGTTTCACGATGGTGCGGAGGTGACATCTATCTGAGGGAGAACACTCCACCAAGGCGGAGCTCACCTCCTCCACCAAGACAAAGCACGCCACCATACAACGCCTCGCGGTGAGAAAGCACTCCACCACTCGCTAGCGCTATGCGCGAAAACCCAACACCGCCGCCACCCCTCAAAGCAAAAGGAAGCAAGATCCTCCGAGAAACAACGAGCCGGCATCTCCCAAGAAGAAGCTTGCTAGCAAAAGAGCATTCTGCGGCTCGAGCGACATCAAGCGGCAGGCGGCGGTTTCCCATTCAGACGAGAGAATGAAGGAACCTGAAAAACACCTTATGAGATGGCGCTTTGAGGAGTCAAGAAGCGAGTCGCAGAAAGTCGTGGACGCATGGATACAGGGGTATAAATCTAAAACAAATCCACCGCCAAAGGAACGAATTGATCCAAAGATCGCGGACTTCTTCGCGACAACCGTTCAGCACCGACCGCCTCTCTGTACCGACTATCAAAGAACTATCAGAAAGCACATCTTCAAGAGTAAACAACCTCAGGGCACATACATGAGTAAGAAAGAATAGGAGGAGGCAAAACGTATACAGATGGAGTATGACTTCATGAGGAAAGCTGGCCTTGATAACATAGAAGCCGCCCGTGGATTAACTGATGATCTTCCAACGGCACAAGTCGGTGGCCATTTAAGCCGGGTCGTGGTTGCTGAACCCTAAGGACATAAGGAAACTACGGTCAAGATGCGACGCACAAGATGAATGGTACGAACACAGTCCGCCAGGATATGCTCATTCTTTGCGTCTCGTTTCAAGAAGAACATTTACATCGAGGAATGATCAATTGATAAATCTTGAATTTGAAGATGGTACAATGTGTACCATGCGAGCGCCGCCAACGTGTCCTTCATGACTGCTTGGTGCTGTGAGTGTCGACTCCACAAGATGTATATATATATCTATACATCTTTGCTTGTCGAGAACCCTAATTAATTAACTCAATTAACCCATTTTACGTAGAATGGAGATACAAAGACTTAGAAAGCGAAACCGAACTCGATTGGCTTCCTTGACCCTTGGTTGGTCAACGAGGAAGTCGGCCAATACTGAAAACCAAAGAAAATCCACGACTCGTTGTACATGCACTAGTACAACAACACTACAAGCCATACATACTTCGCCATTCAACTTTAAGTGCGTCTTTGATGTCCTCACTAACATCTCGTTCTTACATTGCTTAAGGCACTGATGGCACACTATATATTGTTTAATTACATGTCATAATCAAGGCAATATATAAATAGGTTCCATTGGATCCTTATAATCATAAAGCTTGACCAAAGCATGATCATCGCCCAAGATTCACGGAGAAAACCGCAAAAGGAATACCAAGGATAATTAACCTCCTTAACAAAGGCGTTCTGAGCTTTCAAGAGATTCGAAAGGGCGTTTTAAGAAGGAATTCGATGTCAAGCTAAGCGGTAGGGTGCGCTAAAACGCAGCGTAATTGCCCTTTGTCAATTAATATTTCTTGTTATTCTTGATCATGTAATTGCCCGCGCCGACCATAGGTAAAACAACAATCTGCGGAAACAACCTATATGGCTACTATGTGTTCCACTATATCCAAATGATGTGCCACGGCGAGCTTGAGCCTCAAACTCTGAAGAGGTTCAGATATATATATACGCAACCATGCATCTAGCAACAACTTAATAACGTTCTTATGTGCTCCAATAATTTACATTATGGGTGCACGTATTTATTATTTTTCACTTTAATTTAATTGCCACCCGACATGGATAAACACACTTTGAAGTGTTACCACATCATCGTGTGCTCGCATTACGAGAACAACTATTCGCTTCATTCTCGATGAGGTCATTAACCCCGAGGCGAGTTCCATTATCGAGATCCATATTCCAACACGGACGAACTAGGGACGACTTCTCGTCGTCAAAGAGCCTTAAGAAAATCTTGCAAGAAAACATTGAACTGTTTTGTCCATTTTACACAATGTATATTAATTATAAACTTTGTAAATTTGGTGGTGCATATAAAGTGTACATTATTACATGTATTATCTAATATATTTAAGCTTGTTTGATCGCTAATTATATGCTCATCCTATATGTATTTAAATTTAAGCGACAAATAAAAAAACTCCTGCTTGAAATATATATTTAAATATCTAATATATTTAAGCTTGTTTGATCGCTAATTATATGCTCATCCTATATGTATTTAAATTTAAGCGACAAATAAAAAAACTCCTATTTGAAATATATATTTAAATATCTATTTAGCATGGCATACAGAAATGAACAGTGCGTAAACGTACTACGTCTGCATAGCGGTTTTTGAACCGCTTGCGAGATCTCACTATACTAAGCGATTCGTGCCTCCAACCGCTTGCACGAGCTCCCACGTGGCTGCCCGCCACCGCCATCATCGCCTGCGAACCGCTTGCGAGGGGCATCACTAGCGGCTCGAGGCTGCTTGATGCCCTCGCATCGATCATGATTGTTCGCAAGCGGTTCTAAAACCGTTTGCACAGGCCTTACAAGCCGCTTGGGAAGTCCCGATCCGCAGTAGTGCTGGCTCCAATCAGCCTGGCTCAGCTCATACAGTCTGGTTTAACTGATAAGGCAACCAAACAGCCTATAAGTGATTTCTTCATGAATACCTGACCATCACCAGTTCCCCTGATTCCTTAATCAGCGGACACATATAAATGTCAGATGGTACATGCAGCCTCATCAGATCTCTCCTTTGAGGGCCAGGACAGGCACTACCCAACAAGACCAACGCAGGATCGATCAAACGGAGGACAAAGAAAGCACATCTCATGTCTGCTAGCTGGGTGATGCTGCACATCCAATGATAAGCACCAACCATTGTGTCAAAATCACATCCTGAATATCGACACATGACACAATTAAAAGATCAAATCTTTTCCATGCCTGGAGCTAGCACAGAGATCAACACACACACACACACAGTGGACTCACTGCCCACTGCATGGTCCTCCAGACTTTACATGTAAACTGTACATGCTTGGGCACTTTGTGAGAAAACGCGAGAAAATAAAAAACCTAGCTAGCTCCGGTAGCTTGCAGGTGCAACGGAACAAGATGCGCCCATGCGTGCCTATCATAAGGCCATCATGGCCAATCCTTTTTTGTGTCAGTGTCACACAAACACACATGTACATACTGAGAAAAGAAATGGCTCTTATAAAGCAGAGAGCGAGAGAGAGGGGAGGCCAATCATAAAGCAATGGATTACAGAATCATTTGGAGTCCTGGAGTCCTTTGCCCTTGCTGCCATTTTCCTCACTGTGTTAAATGGCAGGGATCTTGCTCTTTTTACTCCCTGCCCCAAGATCAGGACAAGCAGCAGCAGCAGCAGGCTCCTTTTCCTGCTGTGCTGAGTCCATAGGAGATAGCATATGCATGCATGTTTCCTCATGACTGTCAAAGTAAAAAGCTACGGTCGATGGAAAGCAGTAAAAATACCCCTGTGGCTCTCTGACGGCAGCTTTAAATGCTCCCATGACTTTATTTGGTGGTCACTGAATGAACTATTCTCTCTTTTCTTGTTTCCTTTTAACGTGACTATGTTTTAGGGTGGTTGCATTTCTACCTTATAATTAGGGGCGGACGTAGCCAAAGATAATAGTAGGGGCTGAAGTTTAGTTCAAGACCTAAGTCTAAAATTTAGCTCCTCCTTTTTTTTATTTCACATTAAAAATTATAACTAGATCTAAGGTGAGGTTCCACCGTCATAAACAGCGTATGGTGGGGCTAGAGCCCCACTTGACCTGATGTTGGATCCGCCCATGCTTATAAGAGCATCCCCAATTGTCCCCTATCACACTCCTTAAAATAGTATTCATATCATGGATCTTCATTTCATATGAATCATTTTTTTCACATACAGTTGCTCGGATTGGTCTCGATACACTTTTATATTACGAGGTATAGTATTTGTCTACTATGATATAGTATATTCTTTTATAAGGGAAATGGTTCTTTTGCATTGTGGCTGCGCAGCAATTAATAGAAATCAGGTACAACGTGATCATGAACAGCAAAATTCGATGGACAAGAGGGGGTACCGGCGAATGGCAAAATTCAGCGGATATCATGTACTACGTCCGTCCGTCTGATAAGCCAATTGCAAACTCTGCAAATCTACGGACTACAAGTAGAGCAGCACGTAGATGCCTAGATAATGGCGATATTGATCAAGCAGATTGTCGTACGCAGACATGATATGACCAAATTAATCAATGCGTAGTTGTGACAAGTCGCAATCCACACGATAATTATTGAAAAAAGTAAAGCTAGGAAATACACTTGTTAGTTTGGAAAAATCTACCTCCGGTTCTAGAGAATTTGATGTCTTAGACTTATTGTAGATCAAAGTTTTAAAACTTCATTTATAAAAATATTTTAAACTATTTGACATGGGCACATAAAAATCATACATTTACATTCGTTGCAATAACAATTACTGGTTAAAAGTGCATTCAAAGTTCGTGTCAATGTCCAAAACATCATGTTTGTCAACAGAGGGGTAGCACTTAATACCTACCTTTTGAGAGCCCACATGTCAACGACTCATGGCACGAGTGACTTCAACTGGCCTGCACATGTATGTTTAGGGTGACATGCTAGTATCTCTCTAGTATAAATGGCCAATATATATGACTACTTCCTGAACAATGAGCCAGTGCAATGAAGTATGCATTAAACAGGTATTGGCAGTGGTTCGAGATATTTACTATGTTTTGCCTTGAGAACGTATGGAACAACGCCATTCTAACAAGGATCCATGAGTAAATATATATATAGTTTCACCCTAGCATGACCATTGCATTATCACTCCATGCCACCCATCCTTAATTTGTATAGTTTTCATGCATGCTCCGACCAGCGCATCACACCTTTAGTGATGAACAGTGAAGGAAAAAAGTGATAGGAGTACTAGGCGCATTTATATCACCATTCTTGAATCAACATTAACTGAGTCTACCTGTATTCATGAGGCACAGTGCTATAGACTATTGGGTGGTACTCAATAAATGAGTAAGAAGGCTGCAGGAACATGCATACATGTGGAAGACAAACAAGCTAGTAGCACCAGCAGTAAGAACCAGATCCAATGAACTTGTGCTCTGGAGGCAGCCTACTATAGAAGGCCCAGCAAAGCAAGCAAGCCAACAAAATTTTTGCTTTCATGCATAGTGTGAACCCTTCCGCTAAATTTAATTTTTATCAAGCCTACCCTGTTAATAGATATGTAGCAAACTAATGCATTTACATCTAGTATCTCACGTACTGATTGGTACTGGGTGCTTAATTAGGCACAAGTGCTTAAGGAAATAGAGAGTATTTCCATCTCACTAATTAAGTATCTATGCAAAAGACCTTCCTTTCAATGCAACATGTAGGTATTATGTCTCACCTCTCCTACAAGGTAAGAAATCAACGAGTTATGATTGTACTTTCAATGCTTTGAAAGAGCTTATTACCTTCCTAGGGTGTGACTTAGCTTATTTTTGTGTATATATATAATTGGGATAAATCTTTATATGCCACTACTTAGTCTTCTAATCCCTCCTGTGTCATCACATTTACAATCAACCCTTATGTACCATTACATCAGTAGCATAATACCCAAGGTGGCACTCTTGTTCCTAGCGATGCTCCGCGTAGCTCGCACCGATGGCGCCAAGATCCTGGAGGTCCCGTTCCACCGATTCAAAATTGGCTCCCAGTTCTTCACCCTGAAGCGTCACCACGCCTGTTCCTCGTCCGGGAGTGATGCTACCTCTGGCCACCACTCCTCTTCCTCTTGCCGGCGCCATCACTGTCATGCCCTCCTTTCCATCCCTGTCCTGATCATGCATGAGAGAGAAAAGGGGAAAGAGACATAAAAGAAAGTACTGAAATGCTGACACATGAGCCCGCATTAAAATTTTAATTCTAGGTGATAAAATGTTGTCGCCACACCACAGTGGCAAAACCACCACCGAAATTGCCTCTAGGAGGTTATTAATTTGCACCGGCTTAAAGATTTTGCGTGTTAGAATACTTAGTTTCATAGTTCCAGGGTTAAGTAAATAAAGTATAATAGTTCAGGGTGTAAAATAGACTTTTTTCTTTATATAAAGGTTATTTTGATCCAATATTGAAATAATAAGTTGAATTTTAAGAGATATCATTCAAATAATATATGTGTTGGTTATTATCTATGTCAATTCTAATAATAAACCAACATAAATATATCTTTGGTAGCTTTTCTGAAAAGTATCAAAAACCAACATAAATAATTTGAGCATTTGTGCCACGGATGAACCTTTTCTACTTATCCAATTAAGAATTGGCACATATATTATTATCTGTACCAGTTATACACAAATTGATACTAATGTGACGATATAACCTTTTTTGTGTAGTGGTGATGCAAGATCGCTGGTGTTCCACGTGTGGCTGTGGTCATTCTCAATGCAATATGAAAGCTAGAACTTCAACTCGCATCTCGGGCCCAACTTGAGAAAAGCCCAGGCTCAGCTCGTCTCACATGTAAATGAGCATGAGCTGAACATATTTTCTATCTCACTCTTAAAATAAGCACAAGGCAAGCTAGGCCGGATACTCACTCGTGGCATGTTCAATCACCTTCACCCTAGCCACTACTCTTCCTCACCCTCACCAAGGTCACAATCGATTGCTTCCTGTATGGTGAGGCAGTCTGTTTTTCCATCCATAACAATGTCGTGGCCTACTACTTCCACCATGATGATGCAATGACTTCCCTCCTATTGTGGTAGTGCGACATCATGCCCTACAGTAGTGTCGGCAACATCATGCGCCACGACGATGATAGCAACGAGCGAATGACCTCCTCACTTTTGTTCCCCAAGCAACGATGATATTCTACGCATGATCTCCATCTCTCTCTTCCCCTAATGGATGAACGAGCCAGGAGCGCTTACAAGAAGGCTTGAGCTTTTATCGAGCACATTCTTGGACTTCCATCTGAGCGAGTCAAGAGTCAAGACAAGCGAGCGCTCGTCAAACGAGCCCAAGCCCAAGTCTAAACAATAAAACAAACTTAGCTCGCTCAAACGTTCCACCTCACTCAAGGTCACCTTGAGTACACAAAAGTGTGTCGCCCAGAGCTAGCTAGCATGCATCGATCCCTGATCATGCCAATCGTAATTGGCAACCCACTCTTTTCTCCTTGGCCATAGAGGCTACAGTTTGTCTGAAACTCTGAATCAAGCTAGCCCATATCATCCATAGGCTGGCGCCCATGAGGGCGGTCAAAGGTCCTATGTACGGGTCCTAGCATACACACAATACACCAAGCTAGCCGGCCACGCGCCCCACTGCCCCAGTCCTCGCAGCTGCAGCTCCAAGTCCCAACCACTCCTCACTGATCATCCATCTGCACCACCAGAACGGAAGCAAAGTGAATGAAATGAACAGTGGCTCCCGGTTGCCAACGGCCTGAACGAGATCTCAATAAGTTTTGCAACGCATGCTGCCGGGAAGCTAATTAGGAGAGCAGGATGCATCATGTATGTGCCGCAGCTATATATGTCCTGAGTTTCGAGTGCCACGGCCCCAGCATTTATACTACTTGCACACACACTGTGCATACTTGTCTTTCCCCAGTAGTACTGTGCATCGCTGCGATCTCCCTGTTCTCTCTCTAAACTCTCTCTCTCTCTCTCTCTCTCTCTCTCTCACTCACTCACTCATACGACTCCTATAACATACGTATCACTGAGCTGCACACTCTTGCATGAAGCGTATACATTCATATATGCAGGGGCACACTGGCTGCATATAATCTGTTTTACTGTACGATATACTTTTTTAAAAAAGGGCTCCCCATTTTCCATTGTAAGTATACAACGGAAACAATGTCTGCCAAGCAATTATTAATACAATCTAATCTCCAAATGCTATTTTAATACAATCTATTACACGTATATTTTTTTCCCATGCGATGGAGCCAAGCTCCTTTTCTTTTTGGTTCTGCTGTAGCTTTTCCACCTTCCCCGCTGCTCATCCGCAGTGCTCGGCTGATTTTTCGTGTGCTCCCTCTTCCTTTCTTGTGTTGCTTTTGCATTTCTTTTTTTTTTTATAAGTCACCAGGATTCGATCCCTGGTGGGTGAGGTGGCCACCGCCGATCCTCACCACTAGGCCACCACCCAGTGCCCTACTGTACGATATACTATATATAACACTACTGCTCCTACTGTATATACTGATCTAGTAATTAAATATATGTATTGTGACGGCGTGTTCTTCGCTCAACCACTGCGGATCACACCCCTAGTCAGATTTCTATCCTGCTAGCCGATCAACCGTGCTCGGTTCGATTTGAGCGTGGGACGCGGCAAGGAGCGACTCTCAGAGATTACCCAGGTTCGGACCCCCCTGCGGGTAATAGTCCTACTCCTGCTGAGCCTTAGCTCTTTTCTTGTTGTGGTTGAATGAGATGTGGTTACAGAATGCCTCGGAACCTCCCCCTCTCTCCTCTCTTCGCCCCTTTAATACAAGCCTCTGGCTGGCGGAGAGAGCAAAGAAGGTAAGCGATCTGATACTCTTAACACAAGATAATCGACAAGACATGTAAGACACGACAGGAGAGACGCAAAACGTCTTTGCTTTCGCGCGGCCGCACGACCTCGCGTGGTCTCGCAAGTGGCCTCGACCAAAGATAGACACACCGGTGAGGCTGCAGGCGGGGCCCACTGCTTCCTCCCGACGCGGCGGCCATCTTAAGTAAACCTCTCTCTGCCGGTCAATCCGCAGCGCCACGGTGTGACCGCGCCGGACTGCCGGTCATCAGAGCGGTAATTATTTTTCACCGTTTATCCGCTGCGTGATGTCGCGATTAATGCGCCGTCGCGCAGGCGAGGAGAGCCTTTGCGCAGAAGACTCCTTCCGCAACGCTCCTCGTCGCGGGCCCCGCTGATGTGGGGAGCCATACACGCCCGCTTGCCGACGCTGGGCCCTCGCCGGCCAAGGCTGATTGGCTCGCCCACACGCTGGGCCGGTCACCCGCTGGCGTGTGGGGCTCTCGCTGGTCTTCGAGGGGCTCGCCAACGCTGGGCTCGGTCGCCGCCGACGCGTAGGGCCCTCTTGAACTCTGAGGCTCGCCAGCCATGGCTGGGCTCGATTGTCCGCTGACGCGTGGGGCCGCTATTCTCTGAGGGGCTCGCCACGCCACTGGGCCTGATCGCCCGACGATCGTGGGGCCCGCTGGCCTCTGAGGGGCTCGCCACGCCATGGGGCTGACGCCCGCGACGCGTGGGGCCCTTTTGGCCTTCTTAGGACTCTTCGTACCCTGGTATTTATTACACCGACAGTAGCCCCCGGGTCCACCATGATACGCGAACCGTCGCACAGACACTTTTTCCGTTTCTCGTGCGGCGGGAGACGAATCGTGGGGGGCCCACCTCCTGCGGCGGCCGTACGCCTGATTCTCCACCTGCGCACGATCTTCCTTGGGGAACCGCACCGCTTTTCACGAAAAACCAAAGCGCGCGGGGCAATGATGGCGCCGCGCGCGCTTGGGGACGGAATCCAAACCGTCGCGCTCGCGCTTCTTGCTTATAAATACTTCCCTTGGCGCCGCGGCTAATCCTTCCGCACGCTAAGTCCTCAAACTGCCCTTCACCTTCTTCGCCGCCGCCACAGAGCCTTCCTTGCCGCTGTCGCTTTCTTTTTCGCCAATCGCCACCACCGCTTTCCATGGCGCCCAAACGCAGCAAGGGTTGCCGCGGGGACGCGCCATCATCTGGGCCAGCTTTGCCCGCCTCCGCCGTCGACGAGGATGTGGCGACGCGGCTCCAGGGGTTCGTGCCGCTCACCTCCGTCCGGCTCCGCGCCGGCATCATAGCACCAAGCCCCCGCGACGGGGAGATCGTGACCTTCACCTGGGCGATGCTAGCGGGGCTCGTCCCGCTATACTCGGAGTTCTTCTTGGGGGTGCTTGCCTTCTACGAGATCCAGGCGACGCACCTTCCCCCCAATTCTGTCGTGGCGCTGACCATCTTCGTCCACCTATGCGAGATGTTCGTGGGGACGATGCCAAGCCTTCCGCTCTGGCGCCGGCTCTTCACGCTGCATGCGAGGACGCGCCCGAGCGGGGCTATTGGAAGCTGCTACTTTACGCTCCGCGACGCCACCGCCTTCATCCCAGTCACGGTCAAGTCCAACTGGAAGGACTAGCACCGCCAATGGCTGTATGTGGAGGACTCCAGCGGCTGCGACGACCTTGACCTCCCCGAGGGTCCTGCGGAATCCCTTGCCAGCTGGGGGTCTCTGCCCGACGACTTCGGCGAGCCGAGGTGATCTGGGCGCATCGCTGAGCTCCGCCGCAACGGGCTCACCGGAACACACGTTGCGGCGGATTTCTTGCGGCGCCACCTCTACCCGCTTCGCATGAGGGTTCGCCCCGCCTGGCAGTATTACGGCGATGACGACGGAGTCCGCATTGTCCCCGGAGGTAAGCGTTCCTCTAGTCTTTCGGGTTTCTTGTCTTTTTGGAATGTCTTTTCTTTTGACTTCTTGTCGACTTACGGCTTCTTCTTCTCTCTTGCGCCCAGCCACGGGGAATGTGCCAGAGAACGTGCTCCGGCAGTGGCTGGCGGGACTCCTGACCACGCCCGTCAGCGACATCTCTTTGCCGGCGACCATCTGCCCCCTCTGCGACTGGGATCCATGGGAGCGCAACCAGTACTGGTGTGCGCTGCCCCCCATGGAGGTCTCTGGTCCTGCGGTCCAAGTGGCCCGGGGACCACTTTAGATCCGCGATCCGCCCTCGGCGACCGCCAAAGCTCCCGCGGCCGCCGCCGCTCCTGCCGTGGCGGCAGACTCCGACCGCGCTCTCGGAAAGCGCCGCCTCATCCTCACCGGAGATGACGACGAGGAGGAGGGAGGGACGAGCCCAAAGAGAGCTCACCCCTCAAGTCCTGAGCTTCCGCCGCCTCCTCCGGCCCCCTCCAGTGGGGGCCCTGCTGCTGACGCCGCCGCTCCGCCACCAGGCGAGAGCGCGGCGACTCTTCCGGAACTGGCGCCGCCTGCGCCAGTTTCTTCTGCTCCTTCTGCGCCGACGCTTCCTGCGCCGGCACTTGCCGACGCGCCGGCCTCGCCGTCGCGCCGGCGCCACTCGTCTGGCCCGGTTCGACGGCGTTGATCATGCTAACGCCGCCACCGCCTCCTCCGTCGAGCGGCTTGACGCTGCCCCCTTCAGCCTTCGCTTTCGTGGCGCGCCGCTTCAGGTTGGCTTTCTTCTGCACTTATTCACATTTTGCATTAGGGTTAGCACGCTGCACGTTTTCACGTACCTGAACCCTGTCTCTGTTTATCTTCGTGGGATAGAGCGGACGTTGGGGCCTCAAGCTCCATCCCGCACGACTCGCCAGCCCCCAGCTTGCCCGCGGCTCCTTCGACGGAGACGAGGCCTCCCGCCGCGGAGATCGCGCCGGAGACGAGGCTGGAGGAACCTCCGGCCGTTGCCGCAGCTGACGCCAACGCCGTGGGTGCCATTGCCGCCGACGTTGGACGCTCTGCCGAAGCGCTCCGCGCCCTCGCCCACACCTGGGCGGCGCGGGAAAGTGCTCGCCTCGGCGAACAAGCCGTCGGCGAAGCCGCGGCGCAGCTGAGCGGCGACCGCCGCAAGGGAGGCGGCGACCCGCGAGGCTGCGGCGGCGCAAGCCGCCGCTGCCTCGGCCACCAAGGACGTCGAAGACCTCCGCGCGGAGCACTCTGAGCGCCTCCGGGTGCTCGCCGACATGCTGCGCGCCGCCTACCACGGCTTCCGGGACGTCCTGTACCCGCTGGGCGTCACCTTGTACTCCCCGCTGGAGGAGACGGCCGCGCAGTATGCTGGCGCCGTGGGGCGAGCTGCCGACGCCCTGCGCGATCTGCCGGTGATGATGCGGGCGCGGTCGATCGAAGACGGTCGTCACGGTGCTCTCGAAGCAGCGCGGTTCGTCCTGGGCAACTGCCTCGCCCAGGACGCCGCGTTCGACCTAGGCGCCGCCACCGGGCAACCTTCGTGCCAGCTGGACCGGGTCGAACAGTCCCGGGTCGAGCTCGCCGCTAGCCGCATCTCTATGATGGGCGGCGCTGCGCCGACAGAGGGCGATGAAGACGAGGAGTAGACGAACTCCCACATTTGTCTTTGTCCTGTACAAATCCTGTTAATGCAAACTTTTGCTCTTTTGTCGTGAGTCTCGATCAAACTTCGCGCAAACTCTTTACTTGCGAAAAGAGGAACTGAGGCACCTGACCGCCAAAAGCTTTAGACTGAACGTTCTGCCGCAAGTGAGTGCTGTTTCCTTAGGCTTTTGGTTACTTCAACCCTTATGGCCTCTCGGCAAACCGACCTTAAACGTTGCGTGGCGAGAGCTTAGCTTCCGGAAGTGGTCTAGACGCCGGTGCCGCCGTTGGCGCATTGCCCAGACCGAGCCGACACACCAGGCTAGAACCCGCCTTCCGTCCGCCTCGCCTCGTCCAGCCGCAAGTTTAAGCGTTCGCCTTTGCAACTAAGGGGCCATCAGCCTTAAGTACTTTCGCTACCAGCTTTCGACAGATTGTTTTTCTAACAAACTTTTTAAGGCTACGCAACTGATCGCCAAAAGCTTTAGACAGAACGTTCTGTTGGAAGTGAGCGCTTTTTCCTTAGGCATCAGGTTACTTCAACCCTTATGGCCTCTCGGCAAACCGACCTTAAACGTTACGTGGCGAGAGCTTAGCTTCCGGAAGTGGTCTAGACGCCGGTGCCGCCGTTGGCACATTGCCCAGACCGAGCCGACACACCAGGCTAGAACCCGCCTTCCGTCCGCCTCGCCTTGCCCAACCGCAAGTTTGAGCGTTTGCCCTTGCAACTAAGGGGCCATCAGCCTTAATTACTTTTTCGCTACCAGCTTTCAACAGAATGTTTTCTAACAGACTTAAGGCGAAAAAGAACAGATGCCCACAGCGAGACATAACTAACTTATCTTTTTATTGCGGATGGCTTTGTACAATGCAGCCCCCGAGGCGAGCGGGGAAGGAGGAAGACTTCGCCGCTCGGCTCCAAAGGAAGGCCAAAACCTCTTGGGCTGCTACCTCACGGTAGAACTTCCTCGGTACTCGGCGTTCAAGTGTTCGCCAATTCGCGACCATCCTCGAATCTGAGCCTGGACCGAGCTCAGGCGGAGATCGAGACCACCTTGAAGGGGCCCTCCCACAGGGGAGACAGTTTATTGCGCCCAGCCTACGCTTGGACTCTGCGCAGAACAAGGTCGCCCACTGCCAGTGTCCTCTCACACATCCGTCTTGCTTGATAACGGCGCGAAGGTTCGCCGATACTGGCGACCGGATCGCCGCCCTGTCTCGGATCTCCTCCAGAAGATTTACTTCATCCTGACGCCGGTCAGGGTCTCTGTCTTCGCTGAACGCCGCCACCCTTGGGGAGCCGAAGGTGAGCTCCGACGGGAGCACCACTTTAGAGCCATATACCAGGAAGAAGGGGGTCTCGCCGGTGGCTTTGTTGGGAGTTGTCCGCAGCGCCCACAATGCGGTGGGGACTTCTTCCGCCCAGCGCTTGCCACGCTTCTCCAGACGGTCGAAAGCCCTTGTCTTGAGCCCTTTGAGTACTTCCGTGTTTGCCCGCTCCACTTGCCCATTGCTCTTCGGATGTGCAACGGAGGCAAAGCATAGCTTGGTACCCAGCTCTTCGCACCAGTCTTGGAAATCGGCGCTCTTGAACTGAGCGCCATTATCGGTGATGATCCTGCTGGCAACGCCGAACCGGACGAAGATGCTCTTCATGAATTTTATGGCAGCAGTGGACGTGATCGCCGGGACTGGCGTGGCTTCAACCCATTGGTGAACTTGTCGACGGCGACGAACAGATGTGTGTAACCTCCGGTCGCCGCGAACGGGCTCAGATGTCCAAATTTCTGCACCGCGAACGGCCAGGAGAGCGGGATGGTTTGCAGCGCCTGGGCTGGTCGGTGGATCTGCTTAGCATGAAATTGGCACGCTTCGCATCTCCTCACCACTCGAAGGCATCACGGAGGCGATGAGCCAATAAAGCCGTGGCGGAAGCTTTCGCGACCAACGCCCGGCTCACTGAATGGCTCCGCACATGCCTCTATGGATCTCGGAGAATTTCACTCCCGCTTTCGAGTGGCGCGCCGGTCAAGAACTCCGTTTGCACCTCGGCGATACAGTCCCCACCTACCGTATGTGGCGCTTGGCCTTGCGCGCTATCTTCTCGGTAAACGCGTCATCGTCGAGGATCACTCCGTCCGCAGTAGGCTAGGATCGGATCCATCCACCGACCTTCCGGACGAGTGTGGCGCGTTAGCATTGTCGTCGGCGTACTCTGCTCGCACGGCATTTCCGCCTCAACCGCCTCGGCAGCTTCTTCCATCTCCTCCTCCAACCGGGAGCCGTGGCGAGATTGGTGGCGTGTCCTCGAGATGTGGGGCTGCGTCGAAAGCGTCGTCCCGCCAGATTGGAGGCTACGACGAGACGGCGCGTGAGTCTTTCTTCAAAACCCGGCGAACAGTGCCTTTGGCGAGGCAATGCATGGGCTTCATCCGCCATATAGTTGTCACGGCGAGGGACGTGCACGAAGCCAAGCCCTCGAAATGCCGCTCCAACGGCGCACCTCCGCCGGTAGGCCGCCATGGTGGGATCGAGCAGTGAAATCCTTCCTCGCTGGTTGATGACCGGAGAGAGTCGCCTTTACTTGCAATCGCCGGATGCCCGGTGAAGGCCACCCCGAGCCCCATGAGTAATCCTTCATACTCGCGGCGTTGTTGGTGGCGCGCAACTCCAACTACCGGTGCGGGACGATGTCGCGGTGGAGACACCAGACGCGCCAAATTTCAAATTTCCTCAAGCGGAACGAGCCGTCGAAGAAGAGGGTCCACGGCGAGGGTGCTGGGACGTCTTCAGCTTCTGTGTCCGCCGGAGTCCACTCGCTGACAAACTCCGCCAGAGCTTGTCCTTTGATGGCCGTTCGGGGAGCGAACTTGAGGTCAAATTCTGCCATCTCCATGGCCCAC
Organism: Raddia guianensis; assembly: GCA_036346415.1. Taxonomy (NCBI): domain Eukaryota; kingdom Viridiplantae; phylum Streptophyta; class Magnoliopsida; order Poales; family Poaceae; genus Raddia; species Raddia guianensis. The sequence continues at coordinate 17,129,582 of CM070541.1, read as the reverse complement.
TTGGCGATGCGGCCCGTCGCCTCGCGGTTGAAGAGGATCTCCCGCAAGGGGTACTTGGTCAGCACGGTGACTTCTCGCCTGGAAGTAGTGACGACTTCCCGGACGCCACAAGACGGCGTGAGCACCTTCGGTGTTGTGAATACCTCGTTTGATGTCGTGGAGGACTTTCTTGATGTAGTAGATGGGCGCTGAACTCCTTCCTTTCCGCCACCAAAGACCGCCTTGACCACCACTGGGGTTCGCCGCGACATAAAGGATCAGCGGCTCGCCCTGGTCCGGGGCGACCAGCAAGGGCGGGGAGGTGAGGTACTTCTTCAGGCGGTCGAACGCCTCCTGCGCCTCTGCGGTCCATTCGAAACGGTTGGTCTTCTTTAGGAGCTTGAGTAGTGGGAGACTTTTATCCCCCAGGCGAGCTATAAGCGGCCCGAAGTCGAGCGACCACCAAGCACTGCATCTGCCGAAGTCGCGTCGGGGGCTTCATGTTCTCAATCGCCGCGATCTTGTCAGGGTTCGCCTCAATCCCCCTCTGGGAGACGAGGAAACCTAGCAGCTTGCCCGACGGAACGGCGAACACGCATTTCTCAGGATTGAGCTTAATGCAGTACTTCCTCAGGTTGGCGAAGGTTTCTTCCAGGTCGCCGATCAACTCCTCCGCCTTCTTTGACTTCACCACCAGGTCGTCGACATACACCTCCAGGTTCCGCCCTATTTGGGGGCGATGAGCGATATGCATGGCCCTCTGGTAGGTTGGGCCCGTGTTCTTCAGTCCAAACGCCATCCTCGTATAGCAGTAGACGCCCATGGGCGTTACAAAGGCTGTCTTGTCTTCATCCTCTTCGGCCATGTTAATCTGGTGATACCCAGAGTACGCATCCAGAAAGCACAGCTGCTCACACCCCGCTGTAGAATCGACGATGAGATCAATGCGGGGCAGCGGGTACGGATCTTTTGGGCACGCCCTGTTGAGGTCGGTGAAGTCCACGCACATCCTCCACCGCCCGTTGGATTTCTTGACGAGGACGGGGTTCGCGAGCCACCTGGGATGGGCGACGCTCCGAACGACCCCCGCCCTTAAAAGCTTGTCCACCTCCTGGCGGATAACGTCTTGGCGCTCCACCGACTGCTTCCGGACCTTCTGCATAACCGGTCGCGCGCCGGGGAACGTTGCCAGCTTGTGCTCAATCACCTCCACAGGACCCGGTCATGTCGGACGGTTGCCATGCAAACACGTCTGCGTTAGACTGGAGGAAGGAGACGAGCGCGCCTTCCTATTTGGCGCCGAGAGAGGCGCCCACCCGAACGGTCTTCGCCGGGTCTGACTCGCTCAGGGAGATCACCTTAACCTCCCCGGACGAACCGGAGGAGGCACAGATCTTTGACGGAGGAGCTCCCAGAGTCGAAGCTTCGGCCTTCCAGGCGCCGATTGCCCCCGCCAAAGCGAGAGCGTCCTTGTCGCAGCGGAGCGCCTCCGGGCGGTCCACTTTTAAGACGATGGGGCCAGCGGGCCCTGGGATCTTCACCACCATGTACGCATAGTGGCAAGCCGCCATGAACTTGGTCAGCGCCGGCCGACCCAGTATGGCGTTGTACGGGAGGTCGAAGTCCGCCACCTCGAACTCGAGCATCTCGGTGCGGAAGTTGTCGGAGCCTCCAAACGTCACCGGGAGGCTGACGCGCCCCAGCGGGACGGACTCAGCCCCCGGCGCGATGCCGAAGAACGGGAGCACCGGACGAAGCTCCTGCTGCTGGATCTGGAGCGCCTTGGCGACCCGGCGACGGGAGGTTGAGGAACTCCTCCGTCTCCCAAAGACCCTAGCTTTACATTCCGGACCGTGGGCGCAACCACGATCGGGAGATGACTGGGCGGTGGTATCGGGTGGGTGATCGGCTTTGGCAACGCGATCGATTGTTCACCACGCCACCGCCTTGCGACTCAATGCTAGGCACGGCGGCGCACACCTCCCTCATCGCACGCTTAAAGCTAGCGTGGGACGGATAGGTGGCCGAACCGCCGTGGATAACGGCAACCGGCGCCCGCCTGTTGGAAACCAAGCGAAGCCGCTTCCTTGCCCTTGCCGCCGCCGGACGCTGCTGCTTGCTCTTGGGCGCTTTGTCCACCAACTTGTCGACGACATGGCAATCTGCCAAGTCGTGGGAGTTGTTGCGGTGAATGGGACAGTAGGTCCTTCCGTCCCACTCACGGGGACGACAGTCTCACCCCTCGTCACGGCCGTGGGGTCGTCGCGGCCACGGCGATCGCCATGGCCGCCGCCGCGGCCACCCCTACGGGATGCGGCTCCGGCGCCGTGACCTCCTCCTTTCTTCGCTGCGCGCTGCGCCGCGCCGGCCGTTGCCGTCGTCGTCGTCGTGTCGTCGCGCTCGGCGCCATGACCTGCCGGTCTCGGCCGCCTTGCGCTTCTTCTTGTCCTTACCGTCAGGATTTTTTGAAGTCCCGGCCTCGCCGCCCGCAATGCTACCCCCCCAGTCTTTGCCGGGCGAAGCGAAGCTCACCGAGGGCGACTTTGCGCCAGGGTGAAGCTCTTCCGTCGTCTTGATCTTGCGAGTGGCCATCTTCTCCTTGACCCTGGGGTCTCGGGCGCCTCTCCTGAATGCCGTAACCACGGCGTCGATGGAGATGTCAGGGATGGTATTGCAGACCTGACTGAAGCGCCGGATGTAGTCGCGCAGCGACTCTTCCTTCTTCTGCTCCACGTTGTGGAGGTCGTCCTTGACTCCGGGCTGCTCGAACATGCCCTGGAAGTTGGTGATGAAGAGCTCCGAGAGCTCCTTCCACGACCCCATGGACTCCGGGGGCAGGTTTATGAGCCACGAGCGGGCTCCGCCGGTGAGGACTGCGGGGAAGTAGTTCGCCAGAACCTTCCCCGACCCTCCAGCCGGCTGCATCACCGTAGTGTAGATCTGCAAGAACTCGTCGGGATTGGTGGAGCCGTCGTACTTCTCGATGGGGGTGGGCCGGAACCTCTCCGGCCACTGGACTCGGCGCAGCTCCTTGGAAAAGGCGCGGCAACCGACGTCGGGAGCCTCCTGCTCCTGGACGCGGCCCTCGCCTCGCCGTGCCCGCCGTCCGGACGGCGCTGAAGATGCGTCGCCTTCTCTGGCGGAGGCAGCGTCGCGGGAACCCTCCTGGTCCCCACGGGCGGCAGCGTCGGCGCGGTCGCGCACTCGGTCGTGCCGCCTGCGGAGCTTGTCGCGCAAGTCTTCTCCTTGTCGCAGATGGCGGTCCTCCAAGTGGGACCGGAGATCCCGCCCTTTGTCGCCTGCTGGTCGAACCCCGTAGAGTCGCCGGCTCTGTTGTCTGGCCCGCTCCCTCACGCCAGGAGATCCGTGGGAGGGAAGCGGAGAAGCCAAAGAGCGGGAGGAGGCGGAAACACCGGTTCCTGCGCCCCCCGCAACCTGTACCACCGCCGCGGCGGCATCCACGTAGCGGGCCAAAATGGTCAGCCACGGCGCCGCTGGGGAGTCCGGGGTCACCGGAACCGGCGGGTTGTCCAGCAGGGCCCTGGCCGCATGGAGGTTTTGTGCTGGAGTGCACTCCTCTAAGGCCAGGCGCCGCCTAGCCAAACTGGGATGTCTGCCGCCCGGCTGATCCACCGCCATTGCCGCAGCCGGCGCCGCGGCCGCGGCTCTAGCGGCCGCCTCTTGGTCCATCGCGGACTGCTGATCTGCCATTGATGAAGTCGAAGAGCACGAACTGATGCTAGCGCCCCCCTACCTGGCGCGCCACTGACGGCGTGTTCTCCGCTCAACCACTGCGGATCACACCCCTAGTCAGATTTCTATCCTGCTAGCCGATCAACCGTGCTCGGTTTGATTTGAGCGTGGGACGCGGCAGGGAGCGACTCTCAGAGATTACCCAGGTTCGGACCCCTCTGTGGGTAATAGTCCTACTCCTGCTGAGCCTTAGCTCTTTTCTTGTTGTGGTTGAATGAGATGTGGTTACAGAATGCCTCGGAACCTCCCCCTCTCTCCTCTCCCCGCCCCTTTTATACGAGCCTCTGGCTGGCAGAGAGAGCCAAGGGGTAGGCAAGATCTGATTTTCTTACAAGATAATCGACAAGACATGCAAGACACGACAGGAGAGACGAAAACGTGCTGCTGCTCGCGCCGAGCGGCGCCGCCCTCGCGTGCTCTGCAAGTGGCCTCTGACCCGCCTGACACACCGGTGAGATCTGGGCGTGGCTCCGGATCGCTCCTCCCGACGCTGGCGGCCATCTTAAGCAAACCCTCTCTCTGCGGTCAATCCCAAGCAGTATACAAAGGATGTGCTTCAGACCTGCCGGTCATCAGAGCGGTAATCATTTCTTCACCGTCTATCCACGCGGATGTCGCATTAAATGCGCCATCCTTCGCAGCGAGGGAGAGCCTTCGCGAAGACTCCTTCCGCGAACGCCTCGCCGCTGGGGCCCCGCTGATGCTGGAGGTCCCACGCGCCGAGGGCTCGCCCAGCGCCCGCCTCGACGCGTGGGGCCCTCGCCCGGCGGCTGACGGGCTCGCCCCACACACCGGGCCTGGTCGCCCGCCTAACGTGTGGGGCCTCGCTTTGTCTTCGAGGGGCTCGCCCACGCCACTGGGCACGTCGCTCACCGGCGTGTGGGGCCCTCTTGAACTCTGAGGGCTCGCCCACGCCATTGGGCCTGATTGCCCGCTCGACGCGTGGGGCCAGCTGCCTCTGAGGGGCTCGCCCACGCCACTGGGGCTGATCGCCCGCTGACGCGTGGGGCCAGCTTCCTCTGAGGGGCTCGCCATCGCCACTGGGCCTGATCGCCAGCCTGATGCGTGGGGCCCTCTTGGCCTTCTTAGGACTCTTCGTACCCTGGTATTTATTACACCGACATATTGTACTATCATTTTTCACTACTGAAATCTCCCAATTTCGCGAGGGCGAAAAAATATACACGAGGGCTGAAACAAAGCCCTCGTAATAAAACGTAAAATCACGAGGGTATACTACTACCCTCGTTAAATAGAATATATTTACAAGGGCCAAGAAGTAGCCCTCGCAAAAAACAGTAGAAGCAAGATACTCACGAGGGCCATATGTTAGCCCTCGCAAATAACGGCGCAATAATTGCTCACCTACGTGTCCCTGTTTGCATGTGCAGCTAATTCGCTAGGGCTAACATATGGCCCTCGCGAAAAAGGTGCCTCAGCACCTACTCGCTAGGGTCCTACTCCAGCCCTCGCGAATAAAAGGCCCACAAATTGAAAACCAAATACCTCTGTAAGCCTTAAATCTCCCACACATTGTGGTTTTACCTCGTTCTTTCACAGAAACTTGGTTAAATCCATTATACCGTGAAGGATTCACCTCCGAATTCGAATTCGACAAAGAAAAGACGAAGTCATCATCTGTCTCCAGAGGAGACAAGTGTTAATAGTGTGTATTCCATAATTTCATGACATGAATTTCCAATTTGTATACTAGAATGCTTAGTATATCGATAAGCTGATAGTGTGGGATAAGAAAGGGCTAATATCATAAAAATTTGTTTTATGTTTTATTTTTTTCCTATGGCAACAAATGGTACATTAAAGAATATTATTAACTCAAACATATTTTAAACTATTATTTCGTATTTTTTAAAAATAATTTGAGTGGAGGAGGGAGAGAGAATATTTATTAATAGCGAGGGTTCCTTCGAAATTCTGATCAGGTGCCTCAGAGTGTGTCCGTGAATTCTGGGTAAGCCTCTCCATCCTTCGAAATACTTTCATTATTCCGTACGCTAATAATATGTTTTCCATTTGTTTTAAGACACATTTTCGACCTCGTGAGCCCCTCACCCACTCGGACTTCGACAATGTCATTGACAACAAGGCCAAGAGTCTTTTCTGGGATCAGCTGCAGCAGACACGTGTCGACGCGACCAAGAATTGGTACAAGTAAGTTGAATCACAACTCTTCTTCACAATGCCAGTAATGTTGTTTGACACACATATCAACATACAGGAGAGAGCATGGCAAGGAGCTCACTGACACCGAGGCTTCAGACAAGTACTTGACCCCTGATCAGTACTCTGAGGTGCGTCCTGAGTGGGCCAAAACTGTCCGGAAGCTTGGGATGGACTTGGCCATTATTGGAATAGTCCAGAGTTCAAGGCCAAGTCTCAACAATCCAGACTCAACCGAGCGGCGCAAGGAGTCGTCAAGTACATCGGAAGGTGGTCCCTACCATTTTTCAGAAAGAAAGAGGTAATGAGTAATTCTTTAATTCATTTTTTATGTTTTTTCTCTATGACCCACAACCACAATGTGATGCAGTCCGAGAGGGCTGGGGAAGACATAGGTGACTTGGAATCCTATAGGAGGGCAATGACACCGAAGGCACAACGAGAAGCTCCCAATCCAGTCGTGGCACCACACACGCAAGACAAGATTGTAAGTGCAATCCATATCATTATTACAATGTTTATCACTATTTGACTTGCTAATTTCAGTAGTTCTGAATACAGGAACGGTACGTGCAAGCGTACAAGGAGACGCACGGCCCAGACAGTGACCCGTACGCGGAGAAGGAGCTGGACGCTGAAGTAATCTACACGCATATGGGGCATAAGTCGCACGGTCGCTACGGGATGGGCTTCGACCACATCGGGTGACTTTGATCTTTATTTGTTCAATTCCTTTGGTCGCCGTGTTACATGACATCTACATACTAACCACACTATTCTATTGTAGGTCCGGTGGATTCATGCGCGATGCTAGGTCCCGACGCGCCGCGCGGGACAGAGCTCACGAGAGGGAGATGGAGAGGGAGAGGGAGAGGGCGGAGGAGAGGGAAAGAGAGAGAGAGGAGCGACACAGGAAAGAGCTCCATGAGTTGAGGTTAACCATGGAGATTAACCAAAGAGCGGCTCAGGAGCGGTGGAAAAGAGAACAGCAACAAAGGTGGGCTGAGTTCATGAGGCTCCATTCAGGGGGCAATTTCATGCAGGTATTCCCATTTAACTCCTTGAATCAGTTATATCAGATCCTCATTTATTTGCATTAACACTATATTGATCACCAATGTGCAGGGTGGGTCGAGCAGACAGGTTGATCAAGGTGGCGGCTCTAGTTACTCACCTAATGGGGGACCGCGACCCTTTGTTCAGGCCCAAGATGCGGTAAGTGTCGTCACTTCATCAGAGTCTAACCTAAAGTGTCAATTGAAATAAAACTTAAGTTCTTAATGCTTTCAGGTCTCCGCTCCATCAAGTCAGATCCAGGGAGTCGATCACGATGCTCGGCGTGAGTGGGCGGATGCTGGGGCTGACGGGTTTCTAAGCCTACTAAGCAGTCCTTCGCTCTTTCCTGCACCAGAGAGTGCTCCTTCGGTTTTTCCTCCACCGGACGGTACTCCTTCCATCTTCCCTAATCCGGACAGCAATCCGTGATGGATGGAGACTAGAAATGTATAATGGTAGCTAGAAATGTTGTGTATGCGGATATATGCTTTGTGCTTTGTGGATGTGTATGTCGATGTGTCGAGGATGTGGATGTGGATGTCGATGTGTCGAGGATGTGGATGTTGATTGATATATATATGCTGTGTTTGCTGCTGTTCAAATTTGTTTCAAATTCATATTTAAAAGCTTTTTTTTCTGAATACGCTTATTCGCGAGGGCTAAAGGGCCATCGTAAAAAAATACAGGACACAACTATTCGCTAGGGCCACATAGCCCTCGTGATTAGCTGTGGGCACACAGAGCTGAGGGCCAGCTCCTGCCGCGCCAGGGAACGTGGGCCCCGCACACTTTTCGCGAGGGCTGGGAGACCCTCGCGATAAAGCTGTAGGCCAGTTAATCGCGAGGGCATATTAAAACCCTCGCGATTAACTATTCGCGAGGGCCATGTCCTCGTGTTCTGTTGTTATTTACGGGGGAGCGGACGCGAGCGCCGTGAATAGTAAATTGCGAGGGCTTCTTCCTTTATCGTGAGGGTTTTTAGCCCTCGGTATTGAGGGAGATTCCTGTAGTGTTTGCTTTGTTCGGCTTGTTGTAAAATACTAAAATTTGTGTGTGTTCAATTTGTATGTAGCTCTAGTACGTACAAAAAAGGACTGCGGGTTTGTGTATAGATCATTTGTTTTGAATTGATGGGCTCCCTGCAAAATTCTCTCTAAATTTTTGGCCTGCAAGCAAGGATATGGAGTCCCGGTACTACACCGCCATTGTCCGTATACGTGCGTAGTAAGTTGGTTCTTATAATTTATTGCAGTTAGATAACAGAGAGAGATTTGGCAGTCAATCCACAGATGAAGCTAAATATGTAATCAAGGTAAAACAACCGTGGTAGAGGCATAGTAGTTAGATTCGGTTAGACGGACGCCTCGTAGTGTTGGAGAGTTACTTACTGTTGAAAGTTATGTTAACGGTAGAAGCATTTAATTCAGCTTTAAGTAAGATGTCAACTTTCTGCTTAATAGATTGTGTAGGTACCTTCTTCTCCTTCATGATTGCTTCCTCCAAGGATTGAGGTCCAGCTTCTAATAAAGCCAAAAGCTCATGGTTGGATCTCAATTGCAACAACGTTATCAAGAATAGTAATTTTTCTGTTGGATGGAAACTAGTGTCTCAATTATGATCTTAATCCTGACTGCATAGTAGTACTCCCTCTAATTAAAAAATATTGGTGTTTTGGACATCGACTTGTCCCAAAAATATGAATTCAACTACTAGCTAATTATGCTGTGATAATTTATTTGTAAAACCCAACAAAATTATTAAATTATAGGAGTATTTATTTCAAGTAGAATCTACATATGTAATTTTTACGTGCTCAGCCTAAATGTTTAAAAATATATTTGTGGCTCAAGTTTCAAAAACTCAAACTTGCACGTATCTTGAACATATTGAAGAGAATAGTGGTCCTTTCCTTTGTTCAAGGATGAAAAAACCACTGCTTTGTCCCTGCCTTTCCTAGCTTGTACTAGGCTCCATTGATATCTACCGTTGATTTATTTGATCAGCAAATGAATTAGAGATTACCGGATAAGCATGACAATACCCGTTAGTGAATCAGTCCAATCTCCGTTGTAAACACACACATTCAATGCTAATTCAAAATACAGGGATTTAATGCAATTTCAGAACCATTTCATTTTAAATACCTGCTAATTTGAACACGCATTTAATCCAATTCAAAATCATTCAACTCTTGTTAATTGAATGAAAGTATATTCAACAACGTGTATATATACATGTAAATTTCCACAATACTCGAGTATATTCAACGTAAATTTCCACAATACTCGAGTATATTCAACAACAGATTTGAATGAAAGTTATCCGAAGCTTTTCATAGAGTAATATATGTCGCATGGTCATCTACATACTCATCAAGATACTTAATTCATACTCGTCCAGATGCTTTCCAAATGCCCCAAATCGATGCCCAAAAATCTTATACCAAAAAACACTCAAATCCCTGCACAAAATCAAGCTCCCAGATCCATGCACCCAAACCAATGCCCGGTAATCTCATACCCGAAATCACTCAAATCCCTAAACGAAATCGAGTTTACAGATCATTCACACAGAGTCGGCGCCGTTGGCGTGCAGAGAGGACGGGGCGGAGGCGACGCCGTCGGTGTGGAGAGAGGACGGGACGGAGGCGGGTGCGCCGCCGCACCGCCAAGGCCGCCCCGCGCCGTCGGCGAGGCGGGTGCACCGCCAAGGCCGAGGCTGTGCCGCGCCATCGGTGTCGGCGTGTAGAGAGGACGGGGGCGGAGGCGGGTGTGCCGCTGCGCCGCCAAGGCCGTGCCGCGCTGTCGGTGTGGAGAGAGGACGAGAGCAGAGGCGGGTGCGCCGCCAAGCTAGCCTGGAGAGGAAGATGGCGCCCCGGATCTTCCCGACGCGACGAGGAGGCCGTCGGAGGCGGGGACGACGCAGTGAAGCCGAGGTGGAGGCCGTCGGAGGCGGGGATGACGTGGTGAGGCCGAGGAGGAGGCCAGAGGATCTCCCGAGGTGCATCTCCGGTTATTTGGTTTGGATCCGGTGAAAAATCGAATTGGAGAGATAATATGCATGGTTAAATAGCCTCTAAAATCATGGCATCACTTTAATACCCAATTAAAGAGGTTGCCTTTTAATTAATTGCGTAGCCTCATGTTCTAACCAATAGTACAACGGGTATACCCGTTAATCGTCTAGCTATGATGTACGGCTGATGATCATGGAGCCTCATGTAATAATCCTACACACACACACACACACACACACACACACACACACACACACACACACACACACACACACCGACTAGAACATAGGCGCCTGCGTTTTGCATATTTAGTGCAGGCGATGTACAATTGTACAGAAATTTCACCATACAAAAATACTGAAAAAACAATATAAAAAAGTGAAAAAACTCTGTAAGCTACCAATCGAGCAAATCAAATAGGTAGAGAATAGTAGATCAGCGGGCCGTCGGAGCAGGCGACGACGGCGGCCTCGAGCATGGCTACCCGGCTTTCGCGAGCACTCAGCCGTGCATGCACCGTGTTCGCCGGAGCTCAGGGGGAGGCGACGGTGTTGTCGGCACGGCGGCTAGCAACATCGGCGACAAGGGAAAGGAGGGAGGCTAGCGGTGGTTGGCGACGTCGGCGGCGAGGGAGAGGAGGGAGGTGAGCAATGACGGTGGCGGCGGCGGCGAGCGCATGGTCTGGGTGCGGCTGTTGCCGAATCGCCTGCATGAGCTGCGAAACGCAGACGTCCGTGAAGAAAAAAATATGTAAATCATTTAACCAGGAGAACCACCACATAAAAATCTACCAACTTTGACAACCAAGAATGCTCCTCTAGAATGAAAACTGTCTACCCTACTTGATCCTATATATATGTTGGTTGGGGTTTGATTCCACGACCGTGAGTGTCCATTTTAGTATGTGTATTTTCTCAACCTAAGAGCACACTAAGCTCGTTTATCTTAAATATATAAGAGAGAGTTTAGGCTCCTGCTCGCTGCCACGTGCCGCTTGGCAATCCTCTCGCCTGCACGGAACGCGGCCACTCGACAGTCATCCGATCAAGTTTCGTTCTAGATCTGGCCGTCCATTCACAAATACTATATAAACAGTTTCCGGCGGCCAGACTAATCATCTCTGGTGCTTTGGCCTGCTGGGTGGCCAGTAGGGTGCAGACTCGCGCAAGAGGCCTGGGTTCGAACTCTGCTACTCCCCTTTAATTTTTTCCCCGAGCTATCCCATTTTTCTCCATGCTGTTATGGTGTAAAGCATCCAAAGGGGTTAGCCACCCGTCACAGGCTCACACAGCCAGCAGTTGACTACTGAGAAGATCATTTTAATTGATTTTTTACTTTCTAATTTTGTATCTATTTCATATAGCGTCCAAATCATATGAAATAAATTTAATATTTCATATAAAACCCTAACCGACCTACTTTTTATTTTTTATTTTTTTATTTTATCTTTTTTTTTGCATTTTATAATTCAAAATTTGGGTTTTTAATGCCTTTTTTGTTTTCCAAGTTCTAATATTTTTAAGATTTAAATTCAAACTTCTTTACAATTTTGTAATTTCTAAATCTGGCCATCGGGTCATTTTTCGATTCGTTTTTTTAACCCATTGCAGGCTTACGAAGCCCACATGATAGAACCTAATATTGCCGTATTTCTTCTCGATCGGCGCGCCACAGTCGCGCAATCGTGGCTAGTACATTACATATGCGTGTGTTCCATGGACACATGGCCGATGGCCCCATGTGCACCCTACGGTCGACGGCCACATGGCACACCATCGATTGGAATTCTTCAAAAAAATGCATTAATGTGTTTGTTTAGGTCCATGTTAGCGTAGATACACTTCAATCGGGCCGTCGGCCCTAATGGTTGTATCACGTTTCAAAAATGTTTTGACACATTGGTCAAGGGTTTATGGCATCTATAACCGTTGAATGTATTTTATATGGTTGGCGGCTTTTGTTACGGCTATCAACCAATGGTTTGACCGTCGAAAAAAAATATCTTTTCTCGTAGTGAATGTCAATTATTCTCTCCGTTAAAAAAATATAAGATATATTTTGTTTCGTTAGGATAAGACTTTGGCCAACATGTACACTATTAATACATAATTTCCTGACGCAAAATTAATGTTAGCAGATTTGTATTAAAAAAATATAGTTACATATGAATAGATTTTGGATCACACAAATGACATATTAATGAAGTAATTGTGGGTCAAAGTCTTGTCCTAACAAAACAAAATACGTCTTATATTTTTGGACAGAGGAAGCAATTCACAGATTGACCACCTAACTAATATTAGTGTTTCCATGGGTTTGTACATGAATTCATCTAGGTCGTTAATTTCCTTCAAGATCGAGCTGAAGTTTATCCTATCTCACGTTTTTATTTTATGTATTATTCAACGAATTTCATAGGCAAGCTTATGACGGTAGAAAGACTAAATTAAGATCATTACAATTTCATAATTCGACCAATTCGGTAGTAGTTTGTATTGGAGGCACACCTTGATATCTCAGCCAAATGCTTTTCTTGGGTCCACGACAAGAACGTTAACAAGAGGAATAAGGTGTGGACAAGTGAGTGAGAGATGGGCCTAGTCAAATGGATTTTTTTGGGCAGAATCCGCGGAACATTCCATTCTCCGAAACGTTCTTGAGATACGGTTTTTGTTAGCCATAAGCTAGCTCAAATGGGCCTCGTAGTTAGAGCTGAAAAAAAAAACCTCAAGTCTCGTGAGCTGCCGACATCGACTCATGTCTTAGTTCGAGATCGGCTCATATTGAGCTTCAGTTTGAGATCAGCTAGAAAATAAAACCCTAGTATGAGCACTGAAAAACGAGTTAATGTTGAGTTGAGGTCAAGTACTCATTCGATTCAAACTCGATATAGATCTAATTACAATATTGTATATATAATAAATAAGACAATGATCTACAAACACGAACCGATAACAAAAATTGAGAAGGCTCAAGGTGGTTTGGACAGTGGTAGAAGAAGAAGAACACTTTTCTTTTTTGGCTTTTTCTAAACTCTATGTAAAGAATGATTGATGAACAAGATGGGATACAATTACCTGACGAGTAACATAGGATTTGATACCACTTGATGTGATAGAATGCCTGATCTTCCGACGGGTATGAGTAAGTCGATTGGTGGAGAATTCGAAGTAGTTGATCCGGCTTCTGATCAGAACTGATTGAACCCTGCAATCACAACACCACCATTTTTGTTCATTATCAACCACACGCGAACACAATTGACCTCACCACGAAGGTTTGCTCCTACAAGCAAATCGAGAACACGATCAAGAATGAAGAAGTAACTGAATTGCGAATAGTATTAAAGCTTATGAAGTTGGGATTTCACAAACCGAGAATCGATGAAATTGCAATGGCAGAATAAAGCAAAACCTGATCTAAACAATGACGTATATGATGTTTTATACGTGAGAGAGATGACGACTATGGTTTTGAGGTGCAACCATACTCTAGGTATAGGCCAAGACCCAAAATTAGGGTGACCCAGCACCGACGGTCTGGCAGAATCTGGTTGCCACTTGTTTCATCGATTATGATTGACTCCAAAGGATTTTGGACATGGGACCTAATCATTTGGAAAAATCTCGTCAAGGGCTTTTCTATAGTGTACTTGAACACCCAATTGAAGTTCCTATGCATGTGTTATGTCCATTTGAAAACAGACTGCTCTGCGGTGGATGACCCAGACTTCTACTCGCGATTGACTTGGTCTTCGGCTTGTCTTGGCATAGGGTGACATCCTCGCTGGTCTTTGATTTCAAAGTACAAGCACAACATAATTAGGTATTAACTTGCTCTGCACAATATTCAACGACCGCACAAATAAAATCTTGGCACACCCTTAGTGAACTCCTTAGAGTCGACATCCGTGTTGTACATGCATAACTGGTCCATCTACATTAGGTTATAGCATGCTAATTATACTTAATTTTTCAATAATGATTTCTCAAATATTCAACAAAAACCAAATTAAAGTGATATTTAAGTTTTTATGATTACCCATAAACATGATGCATGGAATGCAATGGTCTTATAAACATCATGGTTCAAATATAACTACAATAATAATTCGTATACATTTGCATAAATAACAAGGGTAATACATGACGCAATGTATAATTACAAGTGTATGCATGATATATTAAGTCTACCCATATATATAGTCCCGTGATATAAAAATACTTATTTGAAATACAAAACAATCATCAAAAGAAGATATGATCAAACAAACATTTTCTATTAATACAATAAGTAAGAAAATGAATTCATACCGAGACATACATTCAAGGAGCATAATTCACAATTATATTAATATTTTCAGATTTATGCTAGCAATATGATTAATGGAATGCAATGGTAGGATGGTAGCATAATTCTCAATTAAATTAATAAATTGAAATTTTTATATTTTAAAAATAATGTGACATGGTCAAATATGGGGACGAAATCTTTTAAGAGCTTTTAGGCGGTGGTAGGCTTCCCGAACATTTCAAAAAGGGAGAAACCCACATTACTTGTTCATTCTCAATCAGAACTCTAATTCCTTCTAAATTATTCAACATATATGAAAATACAAATAATTCCTTTAAATATTAAGAAATCCTCCAACCATAATCTAAATTTGGGCTAAATTCCCACCTTTAATAGGAGAAACATCTTAATCTAGGAAAACATCAAGCATATATACACAACAATGTTTTTGCAATCTACTACAAAAATTGGCCGACTTCTAGATTCAAATTAATTCAACGATAACAGAACCATAACCTAAATTCGAGGTAGATCCACCCCTTCAACGAAAGCTACATCTTAATCTAAGCAAACTTCGTAGATAAACAACCAACAATATGTTTTTTGCAACCTACTTTAAAAATTGATCGAGCTAGATGTTGTTGGGCTTTTGCTGGGCTTTTTGGGCCTGGCCCATTCGGTGAAATAAGAGAGGGAGAGAGAGGGCAGCTGCTGCTGCCCTAGGAAAGCAGCCGAATAGCAGCAGCGCTGCTGCTGTTGTTGCAGGCGGCGGCGGATGCGGCCGTTCCGCAGCTCGCGTGGCGCGTGCGACGTGGGCTGGCTTGCCGGCTTCCTCCCGCGGTTGGTTGCTCCTCCGAGCTAATCCCTCTCTCTATTAAGCCGGTTGCCCTCTCGTATTCTCGAGTACTGGTACGAGCTCATTTTCCCCTTTTTCTCTGTGCTCTGTGCACTCCACTGCTTCTCCTTGCCCGTCAGTTGGCCGACCGATGGTTGTTCCCGTGGTGGTGCTGCTGTGCTCCTCTTCGACCTGGGTACCTGGTGGCCACGGGTTTTGGGCACCGAGTCCCTGTGCTGCTCCCCTCTGCTCCTCTGGTCTCCACCTCGGCTCGGTTCGTGGTGGGGTCATAGGCATTGTATCTCCGGATCATCTCGTCGGTGGTTACACGGTGTAGCTCGGCGATTTGTTTTCTGGGACAGCGAGCTGCTCGCGCTTTGCCTTCTTCGCTGCCTTCTTTGTCGGCTTGGATCCAACGCTAAGTAAGAATTTCAGTGGCTTTCCCTTTAAATCTCTGGTTTGGAGCACTGTACCGTGGCTGTGGGCTTTACCCTAATTGCTCTGTGATAATAATCTGGTTGAGGCTTATATAAATACATTTGTTGATTATATCTTGAGGTAGATTCAATTAATTTCTGCACTGTTAGGATTTATATTGTGTTCATCCCAATTCATGCCATGATCTGTTGATTTTTGGTCACTGGACGCTTGTTATCTTGATCTGTTATTGGTGCATTTGGCTGTATTAGTGTGCTGTTCAGATTGCTCTTAGTGATCTGTTTATTTCCTGGTACCTTTGCTTAGCACTTTGGTGTTGTTCGGTTGGTTCAGAATAAATAGATTTGGGTCCAGTGGCATGTGACTTGAATAATTGTAGATCAGCAGTTCTGATTGGCTAAATTGGGATGTTCTGAGCTTAACCCCTTTCCAAATCAGTGCAGTATTGATTGTATAATCCCTGATATTAATCTCAGATTGTATTTTGCCTGTGAAATCATTGAACACTGTGACTTGGACGGCTGTTTTTCAGCAACTAGTCATAAGTTTAATCTGAGAGCAATATAATCATGTCAATGGTGATTTATTCGCTTGATATGTTGGTTGCCATGTTCTTTAATTGGTTTATCATGTTACTTGGTGCTTTGCAGTCCATTTTTGTAGAGTACATGATAAATAATCTTTTCCATGACATTGTTTTGTGTTTGCTCATTCTATTTATATTTGGTCAATTTATTATGCTTATATCGCAATATGTTCAACAATCCAGAAAACAGATCTTATTTATGGCCCCTGGTAGTAGTGATGTTGTTAAGCCTGAGACCTTTGACGGTTCCAGCTTTAAGCGCTGGCAGGCTCGTGCTAGGATGTGGCTGACAAACCTTAAGGTCTATTGGGTGACTGCTGATCCCCCAGTTGTTCTTCCTCTCGAGGAAGAGGCGCATAAGCGCTAGGAGGACGCAAACCAAGCTGCTTTAGCCCGATTGCTTGCCGTGGTCTCAAATAGGCTGTTTGACATCTATGCCAACTACATGACGGCAAAGGAGGTGTGGGATGACCTAGAGTTAAAGTTCACTGAAGGAGACAATGGGAATGAGAGCTTTATAGCTAAGAACTATTTGGAGTACAACATGGTGGAGAACCAGTCTATTCTGGAGCAGGTCTAGGAGCTCCAACTCCATGTGAGGGACCTTAACTAGTATGACTGTCTCCTACTTGAGAGTTTCTATGTCAATGTGATCTTTGCTAAGCTGCCGCCCTCGTGGCGTGATTTTGTGACCGCTCGTTGACATATGAAGGAGCGCCTGTCAGTTCCTGAACTCCAGACTGCTATAAATGTCGAGGAGAGGGCACATGCTAGTGGAGGTTCCAAGCAACCCGTGTCTCATGTCCAGGCTCACTTGGCGGATGCCAAGCCCTCCAATGCTAGTGGTGGAAAGAAGAAGAACAAGAAATCTAATAACCAAACTGGCGCTAACGGCAAAAATATGAAGAAGAAGAAGGAGGAGCTGATCTGCTACGTTTATGGCTATCCTAGGCACACCGCCCGTAGGTGCCGCGATCGTAAGGGCAAGGGACTAGCTCCGGGTCAGCAGAGCAACTGTAAGGCTGAGGTGCACACTGCAGAGGCACCCTCCGGCTCGGCTGATGGGTATGTGCCTAGAGCCTTTATGGCTGATTCATCACTTAATTGGTGGATCGATTCTGGTGCTACTCGTCACATTTGTGCTGATCGATCCTCCTTTTCATCGTTTCAGGATCAAGCTGGTGGCTCCGTCTTGATGGGCAATGGAGCCACAGCACTGATACGAGGGATTGGCCAGGTCTGCTTGAAGCTTACTTATGGCAAGACGCTGATTCTTCGAGATGTGTTGTTTGTGCCGACCATGCGACGTAATTTGCTTAGCGGATCTGCACTCTGCGGACAGGGCGTCAAGTTAGTGTTTGAGTCCAATAAGGTCGTTTTGACCAAATTTGGTAGTTTCATTGGTAGAGGGTATGAGAGTGGCGGCATGTGTTGCCTCTCTGTCTTGAGTCGTAATGACATTTCCATTTACAATGTTATTTGTAATAAAGTGCTTGATCTATGGCATTCTCGTTTATGTCATGTGAATTTTGAGGCTATTGTGTGATTGAGCAAAATGAATTTGATTCCAGAATATAATTATGATAAGGGCACAAAATGTGAAGTGTGTGTGCAAGCTAAGCAGTCTCGAAAGCCATTTCACACGGTCGAAGGGCGTAGCACTTCTCCTTTAGAGCTGGTCCATTCTGATCTTTGTGAAATGAATGGAATTTATACTAAAGGTGGTAAACGCTATTTCTTTACTCTCATAGATGATTGCACTAGATATGCTTATATCTATCTGCTTAGGACCAAAGATGAAGCACTAGATCATTTTAAAATCTATAAAGCTGAAGTGGAAAACCAACTAGAAAAGACTATTAAACGGCTAAGGTCTGACCGTGGGGGAGAATATATCTCCAAGGAGTTCGCCCATTATTATGAAGAATGTGGTATCATTCATGAAACCACACCTCCCTACTCTCCCCAATCTAACGGGGTGGCCGAAAAAAAGAACCGAACTATATGTGACTTGGTTAATTCCTTGTTACAAAGTTCTGGTATGTCGGTCCGATGGTGGGGGGAGGCAGTTCTCACAGTTAATTATGTCCTGAATAGGGTGGCGCCTCGCAATCATGAGATTACACCATATGAAGGATGGAAGGGGAGAAAACCTAATCTATCCCATCTTCGGACTTGGGGTTGCCTTGCCAAGGTCAACTTGCCTTTACCGAAGAAGAGGAAACTAGGACCTAAGACTGTAGACTGTGTCTTTCTAGGATATGCTCATAATAGCACAGCCTATAGATTTCTAGCGGTCAAATCCGAGACGAGCGAAGTCGCTGTAAATGATCTTATGGAGTCTCGAGATGCGACATTCTTTGAGTCTGTCTTTCCTATGATTGCTAATGAGACAATAGCACCAGATGATTCCCATGAACCTTACTCTATTCCTCCTGAAGTGGTTGAGACTACTCCTGATTTGGAGTTGAGGAGGAGTAAAAGACAAAGGGTCGAAAAATCATTTGGTGATGATTTTGCCATCTACCTCGTAGATGATGAACCTCGAACCCTCTCAGAGGCATATGCATCTCCTGATGCAGAGTACTAGAGGGAGGCAGTCCGTAGCGGGATGGATTCCATCGTCGCTAATGGAACATGGGAGATCACCGATCTTCCTAGTGAATGCAAACTAGTGGGTTGCAAATGGATCTTTAAGAAAAAAAGGAGACCTGATGGTACTATCGAAAAGTACAAGGCCCGCTTAGTGGCTAAGGGTTTTACTCAAAAGGAGGGAGAGGATTATTTTGATACCTATTCTCCTGTGGCGAGATTACCTACAATTCGTGTGCTTCTTGCATTAGCTGCTGCATTAAAACTCCATGTCCATCAAATGGACGTTAAGACCGCTTTTCTTTATGGAGAGCTGGATGAGGAGATATATATGTCGCAGCCAGACGGATTTGTAGTTAAGGGCCAGGAGAATAAGGTTTGTCACTTGATTAAATCCTTGTATGGTCTTAAACAAGGGCCTAGCCAATGGCATGAGAAAATAGATGGTACATTGACATCTGCCGGTTTTTGTGTAAACGAGGCAGATAAATGTGTGTACTATCGATTTATCGAGGGCCGAGGTGTCATTCTATGTCTATACGTTGATGATATATTAATGTTTGGGACTGACTTGGATGTCATCAAAGAATCAAAAGAATTTATATCCTCGAACTTTGATATGAAGGATCTAGGAGAAGCTTATAAAGGAAGAGAATGGGATCACGCTTTCGCAGACCCATTATGTGGAAAAGATCCTAACCCGTTTTGGGCACATGGATTCTAAACCTGCTTCCACACCATATGATCCTAATATGAGATTGAGTAAGCACACTGGTGAAGCAGTCAATCAACTTCTTTATTCACAAATAATTGGATCCTTGATGTACCTTTGTAGTGCAACAAGACCCGATATCTCGTATGCTGTCTGCAGATTGAGCCGTTACACGGCCAATCCGGGAGATACTCATTGGGTTGCCCTACGTAGAGTACTTAGCTATCTTAAAGATACCATGAGGCTTGGAATCCATTATTCTGGCCATCCGACAGTCTTACAAGGATTAAGTGATTCAAACTGGATCAGTGACTCAGATGAAATGAAAGCTACTAGTAGATATGTATTCACTATATATAGCAGGTGGGGCCGTGTCCTGGAAATCTGTCAAGCAAACTATCATTACACGTTCTACCATGGAGGTTGAATTAGTAGCACTAGATTCAGCGGCAGTAGAGGTAGAATGGCTCAAGGAGCTCCTCTCTGACCTACCAGTGCTGGAAAAGCCGATACCAGTAGTCTTAGTATAGTTTGATAACCAGACTGTCATAGTCAAGGTTAATAGTAGAAAAGACAATATGAAGTCCTCGAGGCATATTAAGAGAAGGATTAAATCCACTCGGCATGCGAGAGAGACTGGTGTTATTGCTGTGGAATACATCAAGTCTGATAGCAACCTAGCCGATCTTTTTACAAAGGGTTTGTCTAGGACAACTATCGAAGCAGCATCTAGAGGAATGGGGCTTATACCCTGCTAGTGGTAACCAACAATGGTAACTCATCCTGAATGAGCGGAGATCCCATGAAACAGGCTCTGGGACAACGAAGCTGTGTGGTACTGTAAAGCACATCTCCTTTTGGTCCCATTTGCTGCTGTGCTTATTCTGTTAGGAAGGATGAGGCTAAAACCTCTTAATGAGTTTCAGAGTCTTATAAAAGACTAGGGAATTGTCCTACATGATTCCCTTGAAGAAACAAACCTATATGAGCTGACCGTGTGGTCGCGGTTCGTGAGAGATATGGGTATACTCTCTAGTGAGCTCATGAAAAGATACAAGGACATGACCGTAACGTCCTGCCCCGCTAGAGGTGCAGATTTGCAGCCTAGTACTGTGTGTTATGTGGATGAATGCCCTCACACCAAGGTCTTGGATCAAGGCGCAATCCTCCTTTACCTGGGTTGGGTTGGTTTTCTTGTAGCTAAACATTGGTTCAAACCTTAACGGTACCTTTGTTGAACAACAATATATTAAACTAAGATTATCGGTGTTACTACCTTTGTCGATATGGGCAGAAGGGTGGGGATTGTTGGGCTTTTGCTGGGCTTTTTGGGCCTGTCCCATTCGGTGAAATAAGAGAGGGAGAGAGAGGGCATCAGCTGCTGCTGTTGTTGCTGGTGGCGGAGGCGGCGGTGGTCGTTCCGCAGCTCGTGCGGCGCATGCGACGTGGGCTGGCTCGCCGGCTTCCTTGCGCAGTTGGTTGCTCCTCCGAGCTAATCCCTCTCTCTATTAAGCCGGTTGCCCTCTCGTATTCTCGAGTATTGGTACGAGCTCATTTTTCCCTTTTTCTCTGTGCACTCCACTGCTTCTCCTTGCCCGTCGGTTCGCTGGCCGGTGGTTGTTCTCGTGGTGGTGCTGCTGTGCTCCTTTTCGACTTGGGTACCCAGTGGCCACGGGTTTTGGGCACCGAGTCCCTGTGCTGCTCCCCTTTGCTCCTCGGGTCTCCACCTCGGCTCGGTTCGTGGTGGGGGGCGACAGGCATCGTATCTCCGGATCATCTCGTCGGTGGTTACACGGTGTAGCCCGGTGATCTGTTTTCTGGGACAGCGAGCTGCTCGCGCTTTGCCTTCTTCGCTGCCTTCTTTGTCGGCTCGGATCCGACGCTAAGTAAGAATTTCAGTGGCTTTCCCTTTAAATCTCTGGTTTGGAGCACTGTACCGTGGCTGTGGGCTTTACCCTAATTGTTCTGACTAAATGGTGCATTATTTGAAAATTATAATATCCTTGTCACCCGTATTTCATAAAACTATATAGAACACTAACTAATACGTACTCTCGCCGATATAACCCCTTACATATGTAACTCCGTTTGCGTACATAATTTGAGCATACGAATTTTTATGATGGTAATTTTTCATGTCGTAAACAATATTTGCCATTAGGAAGCACCAAAGAATTTTTTAAA
Source organism: Raddia guianensis (assembly GCA_036346415.1). NCBI lineage: Eukaryota > Viridiplantae > Streptophyta > Magnoliopsida > Poales > Poaceae > Raddia > Raddia guianensis. The sequence continues at coordinate 17,107,957 of CM070541.1, read as the reverse complement.
AAAATTTTAAAAATTAAATAAGCTATGTTGACCACCGAAGGGGGGTGCTGCACTAGCCGTTGAGATTGACTGTTTTCTCGACGGCATAAGAAATAGCCGTCGAGAGAGGTTACATTTGACGACGGTAGTCAACGCAAACCGTCGAAATTAGCCTCTCTCGACGGCTGCGGATAATGACCCGTCGAGATTTGTTCAGCCCGCTATTCGACTGATAGGTCTCTGTCTCGACGGCTACTAGCCGTCGAGGAAAAGTGACCACCAGGCCACGTCATCTTCGAGGGCTTTATTGACGGCTCAATGCCGTCGAGAACAATCTAGCCTAGGCCTACCGCCCCTCGCCAGTGTCTCTCGACGGTTTGAAGCCGTCGAGATTTGCTGCGGCGATTCATATGTCGGTAATCTCGACGGCTTCAAGCCGTCGGGATTGGTTGTGGCTTTTTATGACATGACACGTGGCTGGTGAAAGTATGTCTCGACGGCTTAAAGCCGCCGAGATAGAGCTCTGCCAACATGATGAGGACATGACAACGTTCAATAATGAAGATGATCAATCAAGCAAACATGAGAATCAAACCGATGATCAAGTTGGTCGTTTCCAAGGACCAATTACTCGAGCCCGTGCTAAACAACTTCGTGACCAGGTGAATGCTAACCTTAGTTCCATTCATGATTCTAAGAACTTAATGGTGTTTCCAATATCTTCTTGTTTGATGGAACTCAGGTGCACTGCACTAGACGACGAAGGATGGTCACGCATACAAGCGACACACATGGAAAGTATTGAACACTCTTCGCACACCCCTCATCCGAGTGACTATCCAAGTGATCTTCCAAGTGATGGAGTGCTTGGCCGAGTGATTAAGTACTCGCCCGAGTGGTCGACTGGACACTCGACTGACCACCAAGTCTAGCAACCACTCGGCGGCGACTTAGCACGTACTTGGAAGAAATACTGGACATAACTTGAGCGTGCAACATAATCATGGCCACGTTTTTGGAAGGCTTATCAAGTCTACTTTCATCTCCAACAAACGGATCACCATTTGGACTTTCCAGAAGCAAGTTAAGGCTATTTTACTGAAAACTGCGCGAGCTGTTAAATACTGCGTGAAAATCTGGAGAGTCTCTCTTAATGCAGCTCATGTTCACATGTAAACCTTTAAATAAACTCCTCTAGTTCTTGTTTAGTTTCACACCTAAACTAGGAGGGTTGCTCCTAGTATAAATACCCTAGTACTCCATCCATTTAGGATAACTTTGATGATATGATAAACTGAGATTTCAGATTGCAGCCGAGCTGCTTGAGTGTCTTACACCTTTGTTCTTGTGAGTTCTTTGGGCTTGCGAGAGATCCCTCTGGGGTCCCCTAGTTCGTGCTCTACGGTTCCGGCCGTTTTGTGTGGATTAGTCCTGGTTTGTGGTTCTGTGATCGTTCGGAGATCAGTCGGAGTCCAGCGGGCTACGGTGTCTCTCTCCCCGTCACTTGGTCGCATCCAACCTTGGCAGGTATAAAGCTAGTTATCCCGGCTGTTCGCAGCTAGTTATCCATGTGTTTGCCTTGTTTTATCGTTGATTGTTACCTACTGCCGTGAAGATCCTTGGCACCCTTTCCTTGTCCTTATCATTTGGTATCAGATGTTTTGGTTGTCACGGTAGTTACCACCATCATCTGTATTTTAGTTTGTAGTTCATCCATTGTGCTTGTGTTCTTCATATCATAATTTTGTCCTAGATTCCAGATCTGAAAAACCAAAAAAAAAAATACCAAACCTTTGTTTAGTACTATCGGTCTTGTGTTGTGTTGCTGCATCTAGTTGTTGCCCTCATCTTTGTCTTGCACCGTGTCCATTTTTATTTCTTACTTGTTATCCGCAGTCCCCATTTGTCATATTGTTGGTTCTGTTTAGTGCTTGAAAAAAAAAGAAAAAGAAAAAAAGAGAGGATCAACGAGTGAAAATTCAAAACAAAGAGTGAAAAGAGTTATAAAAAAAAAAGAGGTGAGAATCAAAAGAGACAAGGGCTTGTGTTGCGGTTTGCACAAATTGCAAATTTCAGATTCTATAATCTTGGACATTTGGTGCATAGGGCAGCAACTCATACACACATTTGTGTGTGATACGACACTTGATTGTAGTACTTTTGCCCTCCTTGATCAGCCCTCCAAGCTCCACGAAAAACCGTAGCCGGATATCTTGTCTTGTAATCCTATCGATCACAGAATCACATCGGTTGTACTACCACTATTGCACACTCGCTGTTCATTAGAACTTATAAGAACTTTGGTACGTAAGAGGTGAGATTGTGAGATTCCACAAATTTTTACTTTTCCACCATTCCTCTTGTTTGGTTTAAACTAACATGGCAGGATCTGAATCGAGTGTTCATGGTAGTTACCATAGGGAAAAAGAACACCCGGTTGCACGGGCTGAACTGCGACAATTGGAAAACACATTGTTACAGGCTATGGAGCGGATGTTCAATGACCGCCTACCGGCTCGAGATGGTGGGAATCATGGCCTTGTTAATGCTCATGAAGAACTTGGTGATGAAAATTCAGTGGGAGGGGCTGAAAATGTGTTCAACGACCACCATGGAGATGAACGTCGGGGTGGGGGTCGTGCTGCAAGGCCGGATCGAGGCATGGCTGCCCGTAATGGACAGCATGGTGGAGGAGCACGCGGGCATGGCCTTGGCCCCCGTGTGCACTTTGATGATGAAGAAATCGTGGAAGACCATGATCACAGTGAATATCATGATGATAATGACAATCCTTTTGCAGACCGAGGTCGGTTTGGACAGCACCAAGCTCCACGACGAGGTGCTGCCCGTGTTGGTGGTGGACTCGCTCGAGGCCATCACAATAGAGATGACCCGGATGGCATCGCTCATATCAAGTTGAGTGTGCCAAAGTTCACAGGAAGGGAAACCCCGGATGCATACCTTGAGTGGGAAGAACAATGCGATCAGATTTTCCGGGTGCACAACCTTTCCGATCAACGACGAGTGAATCTTGCTTCCGTGGAATTTTCTGGGTATGCTCTCACTTGGTGGGATCAAATACAAGAAAATCAGCTTGTATTAGGTCGTGATTATATCACCACATGGGCTGACATGAAGCAAGTAATGAGAAGACGTTTTGTACCATCGAGTTATCAGCGTGACCTTCGCAATAGGTTGTAAGCTTTAAAACAAGGTTCTAGAACGGTGGATGAGTATTATAAGGAGATGGAATTGTTGTTGGTACGGGCTGGAATTCGAGAAGATGCTGAGTCAAAAATGGCACGATTTTTGCATGGTCTCAATGATGATATTGTTGGGTTCGTTGAGATGTTTCCATACAACAATTTGCAAACACTTGTTGATCAAGCTATGCGCACAGAAAGGAAGATTCAGCAAGAGGGGCATGGTCGCTCATATGGGAGTCGATCAATTTCAGCTCCTTGGAGGCGTCCGCATGCTAGTACAGCAGAGAGGAGTGCTGCCCCAAGACCCTCCCCATCTTTGCCAACCGGGAAATCGTTTGCTTCCTCAGCTTCGTCACCCACAGCTCGCCAAAATAATCAACGCAACACTGCAAGTACAGCAGCACCTTCTGTGGCATCAGATGCTGCGTCTTCATCACATAGTCGAGCAATTGTGTGCCATAAGTGCAAAGGGCGTGGCCATATAGCTGCTGAATGTCCTACTCGACGGACCATGATTTTGAATGAGCATGGTGATTGGGAATCTGAAAGTGACCCGGAGGAAGATGTCCCACAAGATGAGGCATTAAGTGGTGGTGAGAATGAAATCCAAGCTGATGTGGATGACACCAATTGCTTTATTTCTCGTCGCGTTGCACGGGAGGAGAATGGACAGCGGCACAACATCTTTCACACTCGAGGCATGATTAAAGACAAGTTATGTAGCATAATTGTTGATAATGGCAGCTGCAATAATATTGCTAGTCAACAATTGGTGGAAAGATTGGGGTTAAAACAACGGCGTCACCCAGCTCCATGCAAGATGCAGTGGCTTAATAATTGTGGAGCACTGCGCGTCACCAATATTGTGACTGTTCCTTTCTCCGTTGGAAAGTACCATGATCAAGTAACTTGTGATGTGGTACCGATGCAAGCATGCCAGTTACTATTGGGAAGACCTTGGCTATATGATCGTGATGTTCAGATTTATGGCCAAGCCAATAAGGTTGTTCTCATGTACAAAGGAGAGCGCATCACTTTGCTTCCTTTAACACCGGAGGAAATCATGAAGGATGAACTTAAAAGAAAACAGCGAGAGAGTGAGAAACAATTGAGTGAGAGCCACCAACATAGTGAGCAAGTGAATCCAAAGCCAAATAAAACTCCACAGCAACAAAGAACCAAGCCTAAGGGAAAAGAGGGATTAGTGATGATGGCTAGGAAGGGGGATTTAAAAGAATTGAGTGAACCCGATGCTAAGTTCTTTGTACTCTTGTGCAAGAACAATTTTCTTTCGATTAACGACTTACCTCCTACCTTGCCTAGTGTTCTTTTTGATGTTTTGCAGAACTACGAAGATGTCTTTCCCGATGAAGTGCCACCAGGGCTGCCACCAAAGAGAGGCATTGAGCATCAAATCGATCTTGTTCCTGGTGCTCCACTTCCAAACCGACCACCGTACCGCACCAACCTAGAAGAAACAAAGGAGATCCAGCGCCAAGTACAAGATTTACTCAACAAAGGTTACGTAAGAGAAAGTCTTTCACCTTGTGTTGTTCCTGTACTTTTAGTTCCAAAGAAGGATGGATCATGGAGAATGTGTGTTGATTGTCGTGCTATCAACAACATAACCGTTCGCTATAGGCACCCAATTCCTAGACTTGACGACATGCTTGATGAGCTTAGTGGTGCTACTGTTTTCACAAAAATTGATTTGCGAAGTGGCTATCACCAAATCCGAATGAAAGAAGGCGATGAATGGAAAACTGCTTTCAAAACAAAACTTGGCTTATATGAATGGCTTGTTATGCCTTTTGGATTGACAAATGCACCTAGTACTTTCATGAGATTGATGAACCATGTGCTTAGATCCTTTATTGGCAAATTTGTTGTTGTTTACTTTGATGACATCTTGATTTACAGCAAGTCCTTAGAAGAACATATCGAACATATAAAATGTGTGCTTGCTGTTTTGCAAAAAGAATACTTGTATGCTAACCTTGCCAAGTGCACTTTCTGCACCGACAAGGTAGTTTTTCTTGGCTTTGTTGTTTCAGGTCAAGGAGCGGAGGTGGATGACGACAAAATCAAAGCCATTCAAGAATGGTTGCCCCCACAAAACGTGCATCAAGTGCGAAGTTTCCTTGGACTTGCTAGTTTCTATCGATGATTCGTCCAAGCTTTCAGCACCATTGTTGCCCCAATCAATGAATTGACCAAGAATGGAGTGCCTTTCCATTGGGGCGAGGCACAACAAAGGGCTTTTGATGATCTCAAATCAAAGTTGACAACATCACCACTCCTCGCACTTCCTGATTTCAGCAAGACCTTTGAAATTGAGTGCGATGCAAGTGGTGTGGGGATTGGTGGAGTGCTCATGCAAGAAAGACGACCGATTGCATACTTCAGCGAGAAGCTAAGTGGTCCAACTCTCAACTATTCTGTTTATGATAAAGAATTATATGCTGTTGTGAGGAGTTTGGAAACTTGGCAACATTATCTATTGCCGAAAGAATTTGTGATACATTCAGACCATGAATCTTTGAAACATCTTAAGGGTCAATTGAAACTGAACAAACGGCATGCTAAATGGAGTGAATTCATTAAATCTTTTCCTTATATTGTCAAATACAAGAAAGGGAAGGATAATATTGTAGCTGATGCATTGTCTAGGCGCCATGCTTTACTTTCTCAACTTGATGCAAAAATTCTTGGGCTGGAAAGTATTAAGGACTTGTATGCTACTGATTCATATTTTATTGAACCTTACTCCAAATGTCAAGATGGCAAGGGCTGGGACAAATTCCATTTGCATGATGGGTTTTTGTTTCGCGCTAACAAGCTTTGCATTCCAGATTGCTCTGTTCATTTCATGCTTGTACAGGAAGCTCATGCAGGTGGTCTGATGGGACACTTCGGTGCCAAGAAGACTACGAACGTCCTCACTGATCATTTCTTTTGGCCAAAGCTGCGACGGGATGTGGAACGCTACGTGCTATGGTGTGAGATATGTCGCAAAGCTAAGTCACGATCCAACCCTCATGGTTTATATTCGCCTTTACCTATTCCTAATGCACCATGGGAAGACATATCGATGGATTTTGTTCTTGGGTTGCCACGCACAAAGAGAGGGCGTGATTCTGTTTTTGTGGTGGTTGATCGATTTAGCAAGATGGCGCATTTCATTCCATGTCACAAGTGTGATGATGCCTCACACATTGCTAATTTGTTCTTTAGAGAAGTAGTGAGATTACATGGTATACCACGTACGATTGTTTCCGACAGAGACACAAAATTCTTGAGCTATTTTTGGAAAACTTTGTGGGGGCAAATTGGGAACAAAATTGATGTTTTCGACAACTTGTCACCCCCAAACAGATGGTCAAACTGAAGTTGTCAATAGAACACTCTCCATGATGCTGAGAACCATTCTAAAAAAGAACTTGAAAATATGGGAGGATTGTTTGCCTCACATAGAATTTGCTTATAACAGGGCAACTCATTCAACTACAAATTATTGTCCATTTGAAATTGTCTATGGGTTCAAACCCATTGCCCCCATAGATCTTTTGGCTTTGCCTTTACAGGAGCAAATCAATCTTGATGCAAGCAACCGAGCTGAACATGTGAAGAAACTTCACTTAAAGACCAAGCAAAACATTGAGAAGATGACAAGGCAGTATGAAAAACGAGCAAATAAAGGGAGGAAGAAGCTGCTATTTCAACCAGGAGACATGGTATGGGTACATCTTCGGAAGGAGCGATTTCCTGAACAACGCAAGAACAAATTACAGCCAAGAGCAGCGGGTCCTTTTAAGGTTCTCACAAAGATAAATGACAACGCATACCACATTGATCTTCCGGAGGAATATGGAGTAAGCCCTACATTCAACGTGTCGGACTTGTCTCCCTACCTTGGACCTTCAGAGTCGAGGTCGACTCCTTTTCAAGGGAGGGAGGATGATGAGGACATGACAACGTTCAATAATGAAGATGATCAATCAAGCAAACATGAGAATCAAACCGATGATCAAGTTGGTCGTTTCCAAGGACCAATTACTCGAGCCCGTGCGAAACAACCTCGTGACCAGGTGAATGCTAACCTTAGTTCCATTCATGATTCTAAGAACTTAATGGTGTTTCCAATATCTTCTTATTTGATGGAACTCAGGTGCACTGCACGAGACGACGAAGGATGGTCACGCATACAAGCGACACACATGGAAAGTATTGAACACTCTTCGCACACCCCTCATCCGAGTGACTATCCAAGTGATCTTCCAAGTGATGGAGTGCTTGGCCGAGTGATTAAGTACACGCCCGAGTGGTCGACTGGACACTCGACTGACCGCCAAGTCTAGCAACCACTCGGCGGCGACTTAGCACGTACTTGGAAGAAATACTGGACATAACTTGAGCGTGCAACATAATCATGGCCACGTTTTTGGAAGGCTTATCAAGTCTACTTTCATCTCCAACAAACGGATCACCATTTGGACTTTCGAGAAGCAAGTTAAGGCTATTTTACTGAAGACTGCGCGAGCTGTTAAATACTGCGTGAAAATCTGGAGAGTCTCTCTTAATGCAGCTCATGTTCACATGTAAACCTTTAAATAAACTCCTCTAGTTCTTGTTTAGTTTCACACCTAAACTAGGAGGGTTGCTCCTAGTATAAATACCCTAGTACTCCATCCATTTAGGATAACTTTGATGATATGATAAACTGAGATTTCAGATTGCAGCCGAGCTGCTTGAGTGTCTTACACCTTTGTTCTTGTGAGTTCTTTGGGCTTGCGAGAGATCCCTCTGGGGTCCCCTAGTTCGTGCTCTACGGTTCCGGCCGTTTTGTGTGGATTAGTCCTGGTTTGTGGTTCTGTGATCGTTCGGAGATCAGTCGGAGTCCAGCGGGCTACGGTGTCTCTCTCCCCATCACTTGGTCGCATCCAACCTTGGCAGGTATAAAGCTAGTTATCCCGGCTGTTCACAGCTAGTTATCCTTGTGTTTGCCTTTTTTATCGTTGATTGTTACCTACTGCCGTGAAGATCGTTGGCACCCTATCCTTGTCCTTATCACAACGGTTGCAAGGGTCAGGCCAGTTATCTCGACGGCTATAACCCGTTGAGATATATATTGGCCTTTCACGTTGTGACACGTGTGAAAGAGGATCCTAAGGCCTAGAGGGGGGGGTGAATAGGCAATTTTAATTTCTTTTTCGATTATTCTCAATTAAGCATCATATTAAAAATGACCCAATCCTAGTTGCAATTATCAAGTAAGCGGAAGCGATAAACAATTACAAGGCAACTAAGGCATGGCATTCAATTTATCATAAGCGATGCAAGGAAAGTAAGTGCGGGAATTAAATGAGAGAGTGACACGGTATTTGTTTGACCGAAGTTCGGAGCCGCAACTCCTACTCTCCGTGAGGCTACCCCTTGCGCACAAGGACCGGCTCGCTCTCGAGCCTAACGCCTCACTTACTCCCGGTAGTCGTTCCGCCACTCCGTGAGGTGGACTCAGTCACCCGTACACCGACTTGAGAGTAGCCACACGCCAAGGCCTACTCCCAAGCCCACGCCTCCACGAAGGATGTCTTCAAAAGTAACAAGCCCGAAACGCCCCGATCATGCCAGATCGAAGGACTTCCATGAAGCTCGGTGTTGGGGTTTAATGATTTGTGGCTTTGGATGATTTTTGGGTGGAGGAATGGCTCTAGATCACCCTAATTGAAGAGCAATAAGTGTGGTAGGTGTAGAGAGCAGCAAAACCTCAAAGAAGCCAGCCACTAGACATCTATATATAGCCCCAAGAGCAAACTAGACGTTGCCCCTCGGAAGAGGACAAAAAGACTAGTCGTTAGCCTCTACCGGACGACATCCGACAGGGCACCGGACGCCATCCGACAGAGCCTACTGCTCACAGAAAAGCGGCTTATCGGACGCCGTCCGACAACAAGGAAAACTCACGCGCCAAGTCCATCGGACGCTCGCCACCTTCGCCCAGACGCTGTCCGACAGCGGAAAGGACACCAATTTGAACCTTATCGGACGCCGTCCGGTCACTACCGGACGCCGTCCGACAGTGTGCACTGTGCACTTGCTTTGCTGGTCGGACGCTGTCCGGCTGCGCCCGGACGCCGTCCTACAGAGGGGATTTTTCAGATAAAAGGCTTGAGTGTGTGTGGGAGAGTTTGGGGGATACTTTTCTCTCTAGAAATCTCACAAGATGAATAATTAGGTATTTTTAGAAAGGTGGACTACGGAAACCGAGTTTTCGAGAATTCGCAAAGATCCGGCAAGATCCGAGATATTCAAACCCCTTTTGAAATCCGACAAAAACAGAAAATAAAACCTAACTACTCCTAATCTATATGTGACCTCTTCTCTCGTCCGGTCACGCACTTGAAACCTTGGAGCAGCTCACAAAATTGTCGACGCTTCAAGTTAGGGTTTTACAAAAACGCCGAGACTTCGCTAGGGTTCCGAGAAATCCAAAAACCCCCTAGCACTTTATATTAATTAATTTGACATCAATGCCACTAATAAAAATTAGGGCTCAACGATGCTCACAATCTCCCCCTTTGTGGCACTTGATGGCAACTCAAGAGAGAATGAAACATTTGAGCTGCAAAGGGGTTAGTGCAATACAAATATGCGAGCAAATTCAAAATTAAGGTAACCACAACTCGACCACAAGGATGTGCATTCAAGAGAAGCTCCCCCTAAATCCATGCATAAAATTAAGACCAGAAGTCACCAAGGTTCAAAAGACATAAAGCGTACCAGAGCAACAAACACAAATTTGAAAGAGTATCGAGGCAATAAACAATATTACAGGGAAAAACACGACCTCGATCTCGATCTCACTACCCCTTACTAACCCATGCTACTCTCTCTAATTTCTCCCCCGTTGTCACCAAGTGACACAAAGGAGAAAAGCTCCAAGCCAGTCTACTCTTCTTGATCTTCGTCCATGTCGTCGCCTCCATCATGTCCATGGCCACCTGAAGATGATCCCGGCCCTCTGCGACGCTTGTATGTAGCGAAATGAGCTGCGGAAGGTACCGACCGAGGAGAGGATTGATCATCAAAGAGCTGGGTCGGTGGAGGATTTTGCAAATAAAAGTTCAGATAACGACACATCTCTCCACCAGTAAAAAAGATCTTACCGGGAGGAGGATGCTGAGCTGGAGCACCAGGAGGAGGGAAAGGCTGTGGTGGTGGCACAGAAGTAGGCGCAAGCTCTGGGTGAGGGTATACCCAAGGATGAACCAGTGGTGGGTAGGCAGGTGGGCGTGGGAACACCTGTCGCTGCTCATAGGCCTGATAACTGTCGTGGGCATGAGAATACCATGCGTATGGATTTGCCCCTTCTGGCACTGGCATGAACATCGCACCCATGTACTGCAAAGCAGACTTAAACTCTGCAAACTCATCACTCAGATATGTCTGCTGTCCTGCCAACTCATTCATTTCTCTTCGAGTGGCTGCAAGCTCTTCGCTCATCTCAGTGCGCAGCCCTCTCATCTCAGTGCGCAGCCCTCTCATCTCACCTATCAACGAGTCATACCAAGGAGGAGGGGCAACTGCAGAAGAACCCGCACCAGGTGCTGGCACAAACGGCTGCATTGGAGCAGCAGGAATAGGAGCCGGAGCTGGAGGAGGAGCATCATCGCCAGGACGATCCAATTTGGGCTTGCTCCCAAGTGAGTTCATGAAATTCTTCATCTGATGCTTCTTGACCTTGCAATCCCAACTCCGTACCTCTACCTCAGAAATCCGCTGTGTCCTAGAGAGTAACAGGCCAATATAAGGTGCTAGAGGAAGCGCTCTGTTAACCTCTCTGAATATGGTGTCATCAAGTTCTCTCATGAGGGTGGCTCCAACATTTATAGTCCTGCCTGTGAGAAGATAAAGCATGAACCAGCTGCAGATTGGAAGGATCCTGTCACGGTTGCCGCCTCGAACAAACAGGGTGCTACGGAGAATAAGATTGATCAATGCAGGCTCCTGGCGCAATTGATTTGTCTTTTCAATATTTAACTCTTCCTCATCAAGATCAATGTACATGAATCTTACTTCTTCAAGTGGAGGATATTTGCCCCTCCAGAGGGCATCTTCATAGGCCATTTCATTTAAGTCGGTGCAAGAATCTGGAGTGCCCAATGCATGATTCATCTCTGCCACTGTGATCCCTTGAACATGTCCATCGACTGAATGATAATAATTTGACTCTGACTCATCTTCGGCAACTAGCAGAGTGGCATAGAATTCACATGTCCTTTCTTTACTCCAAGTCAACCTTTTGTTGGAGATCAGTTCTGCCAGGCCTGGAGTGGAGCTGAATATGGTATGAACTTCAGGACCTGCCACTGCAGTGATCTCGCTCCAGTCAATACAATGGGGGCCCCTCAGACCACCCTTGGGTGCAAGGAAGCACATATATAGCTGTTTCTGAAACTTGGTGTAAAGCCTGAAATCTTTGGTATCCTCTCGCCGTTGAGGGAACCACCTTGCATAAGAAACAGACCTCTTCTTTCTCAATGTTTCCATGGATAATTTTAGAACCAGATCATCCACGGGGTCGTCCTCAGCGACCACAGTCTCAGTGACATCCTCATCTATTGGGTTCCCAACATAAGTGTCATCGTCAGCGTCCTCGGCGGTTGCAAAAGAAGACCCCGCAACCCGAGTCCAATGGAATCCTTGATCATGCTGCTGCTGCTGATGCTCTTTAGCGATTCTTCTTGTGCGAGAAGGAACAACACTGCTAGCCGTTTCATCATAGTCATCACGGACGTCCCGACTGCCACTGCCACTACGACCACTCAGGGTCCTGCTCAGAGCCTTGCCCAATTTCTTCAACGAACGCGACATCACGAATCAAGACTTCTGACCAAAAATCCGCTGACAAAGCAATCCACTGACAAGTGCCACTGACCAGGTGCCCACCACAAGTGTCAACCACACCACGAGCCAACCCTAGACACAAGCGTGGGAAAATCCTATTCAAAACCTAGAACTTGGTAAACGGAAGAATTTGCCGGAAAAAAGAGACGGGAAGCCGTTACCGAGCCCTAGAAGGGAAGGAGGAAGCCGCCGTGCGCGAGGAGATCGTCCCCTAGGCCCTTCCCGGTAGGGGAAAGGAGAGGAGCTCGACGGAGACGAGACGCACGTAACGGGCCGTCCACCTTCAATCCCCGCGGTGGGAATCGAAGAGGAGGACGAGGGGAGGCCGCCGGTGGTGGTGGATGTCGCTGGAGTTCGCCGAAGGGCCTTCCCCGGTGAGGAGAAGGAGCAGGGGCGGCGCCAGTTAGGAGAGAGGTGGAAAAACGAATGAGGAGAGAGGGAGGCGGAGAGGTAAGTTATACGGCGTCCGATGAAGGCAGAATTCGTAGCTGCTTGCTTCTGACCAGTGGGCCTACCAATGCAAGATTTTTTTTTATAAAAATAGTGTTTTGAAGGGATATTCTCCATCTTTGCTCAAAATTCAAAGGAAGATTCAAATGTGAGCAATTTGAAGTAATTTTTAAATTGTTAATTTTGAAGGGATAAGATTCTAAATTGACAAATGAAATCAATTCAAATTCAAAAACCCAAATTTTGATCTTAGAGACCAAGAAAATGTGTGAACCCAAATTTTGCCTTGATTTCTCATACAGGCATGAAAATCGAGCGTAGGGGTTCACTTTAGAGTTTAAGCACATGTTTTTGAATTTTGGCTCCTTTTCAAATATTTTCAACAATTTTGATGCCATAAGATTTTCAAGAGAACAAATATGCATATGGAGCAAATTTTCCAAAGGGATAAGATTTTCGAATTTAGAAGTTTGAAGTGGTAAGAAGATAAGGATAGTTTATTAATTTTAAATTTGTTTTGGCTTGAAATATAGGACAAGAATGTGCTAACCCAAAATCAAATTTATCTTTTCACCACTAGAGGGAGTTTTGAGATCATGAGTTGAAACTAAACTCCCCCTAAATGTGACAAGGGTCAAAAGCAAATGGAAAAATTCAAATAAGACCCAAAAATCACAAAGAATCAATCAACACGCATTTGATCTATCTAGTATGTTGAGTTCATTTCTTAATTTGCAAAACCGTGCCTCATCTAAAGGTTTGGTGAAAATGTCCGCCAATTGGTCTTCCGTTCGCACGTAGGTAAGCACAACGTCACCCTTTGCAACATGGTCACGAATGAAGTGATGTCGGATGTCGATGTGCTTTGTACGGGAATGTTGGACCGGATTGCTGGCTATTTTCACCGCACTTTCATTATCGCATAGAAGTGGCACTTTTTTAAATTTTAGCCCAAAGTCACTAAGCATCCGTGTCATGTACAATAGTTGAGCACAACAACTCCCCGCCGCTACATATTCCGCTTCCGCGGTAGATAGCGCCACGGAGTTTTGCTTCCTTGAAGTCCATGACACGAGAGAGCGTCCTAACAAGTGACAACCCCCCGAGGTGCTTTTGCGATCAATTTTGCAACCGGCATAATCCGAGTCGAAATAGCCAAGAAGCTCAACACGCGCTCCCATGGGATACCAAAGTCCTAGGCTAGTAGTGATTTTTAGATATCTCAAAATATGTTTTACGGCAATAAGATGGACTTCTTTAGGGGATGCTTGAAAGCGAGCACACATGCACACACTAAACATAATATCGGGTCGAGAAGCGGTGAGATAGAGAAGCGAACCGATCATGGAGCGATAAAGCTTTTGGTCCACGGGCTTTCCATCTTCATTTAAGTCAAGATGCCCATTAGTGGCCATTGGTGTTTTGATCGATTTGCAATCATCCATTGAAAACCGCTTGAGAAGGTCCTTTGTGTATTTCTCTTGACAAATGAAAGTCCCTTCTCGAAGTTGCTTGATTTGAAATCCAAGGAAGAAAGTGAGTTCTCCAATTATTGACATTTCAAATTCCTTGGACATCATTTCCTCAAAGTCCTTGTATTTAGATTTGTTAGTGCATCCAAATATAATATCATCCACATATATTTGACAAATAAATAAGTCATTTTCTATCGGCTTTAGAAACAATGTGGAATCAATCGCACCGGTTTTAAATCCCTTTTCTAAGAGCAAGTCCCTAAGACGCTCATACCAAGCTCTAGGAGCTTGCTTGAGACCGTATAGCGCCTTAGAAAGCTTATAGACATGGTTTGGGTGTTTAAGGTTTTCAAAACCGGGCGGTTGCTCGACATAAACAAGTTCATCAATAAAACCATTTAGAAAAGCACTCTTAACATCCATTTGAAAGAGAGTTATGTTATAGAAAGAGGTGAATGCCAAGAGTAACCGTATAGCTTCAAGTCGAGCAACGGGGGCGTAGGTTTCTCCATAATCAAGTCCTTCGATTTGTGTGAAACCTTGCGCCACCAATCTTGCTTTGTTTCGCACCACTTCACCGTTCTCATCTTGTTTGCTGCGGAAGACCCATTTGGTTCCAATGACATTGTGGTCCTTCGGTCTTTCCACAAGTTCCCAAACTTCATTGCGGGTGAAATTGTTTAGTTCTTCATGCATGGCGTTCACCCAATCCGTATCCGCCAATGCCTCATCAATGGTCCTAGGCTCAACAATAGACACAAAGGCGTGATGCTCACAATAATTAGTGGTATGAGAACGGGTTCTTACGCCTTGATTGAGATTGCCAATGACTTGATCTAGGGGATGATCCTTGGAGAGAGAGCGGTGCTGTTGGACGGGTACTTATAGATCAACGACTCCTCCTTGAGCTTGATCAATTTCAAAGTTCGCATCTCCGTCCACTGCTTGGTCTTGAGTTGTTGGAGAGGTGTCTTGAGCTTGATAATCAATGGAGCTGGTGGGAGAGATTACTTCATCTTTTGATGCCTCCGGTGAGGGTCGTATTTCCCCCAACTCCATAGCTTCATGCGGTGGCTCATCACCTATATTTCTTGTCAAATCTTGCCTATTTTGTGAGCCGTTAGTTTCATCAAACTTGACATCATAGGCTTCCTCAACTAGCCCGGTAGAATTATTAAAAACTCGAAAAGCTTTTGAGCGAGAGGAGTACCCTAGCATTATACCAATGTCACACCTCTTTTGGAACTTACCCAAATGAGTCCTTTTCTTATAGATATAAACCTTGCAACCGAAGACTCGAAAGTAAGAGATGTTGGGCCTTCGTCCCACTAGTAGTTCATATGAGGTCTTGTGAAGGAGTCGGTGGAGGTAGAGACGGTTGATGGCATGGCACGCCGTGTTGATGGCTTCCGCCCAAAAAGCATGCGGCGTGTTATACTCGTCAAGCATTGATCTTGCCATCTCTATCAACGTACGGTTCTTCCTCTCCACCACTCCATTTTGTTGGGGAGTGTAGGCCGCCGAGAATTCGTGCTTGACTCCTAACACATCATAAAATTCCTTAACATTTGTGTTAGTAAACTCGGTGCCGTTATCACTCCTTACCTTTTTAATAAAAGAGTCAAATTCATTTTGAGCATTCAAAGCAAATCTTTTAAACACATCACCGGCAAGTGATTTATTTGCAAGGAAAAATACCTAAGTGAAGCGAGAGAAATCATCGACAATCACATGACAATAAGAATTACCGCCTATGCTCGCATAGGTGGTTGGGCCAAATAAATTCATATGCAAAAGTTCAAGTGGTCGGGATGTAGACATGAAAGTCTTAGTCGGATGAGAATTAGCCACTTGCTTGCCGGCTTGGCATGAGCCACATAAACGATTTTTCTCGAATTTAACATCCTTCACTCCAACAACCAAGTTGTCTTTAAAAACCTTTTTCAAAGTGCCCATTCCAACATGTCCAAGACGTCTATGCCACAACCAACCAAGAGTGGTTTGAGCAATAAGACAAGTCTTGATTTGAAAAGATTCACGGTTTGAAAAATCAACCAAGTATAAGTTTTGAAACCGGGTGCCTTCAAATGCAACACTTTGATCCTTTGTGGAAACAACACGAACTCCGTTGACCGAAAAGAAGCAATCAAAGCCTAAATCGCACACTTGAGCAACGGAGAGGAGATTAGAATTGCAAGCTTCCACCAAGAGAACATTAGAGATGGATAGGTCATTAGTTATTGCAATTTTACCTATACCCTTTACCTTTCGTTTGGAGTTATCCCTAAATGTGATCTTGTGTTCGGGGTCCTTCTCCTCCTCTAGTGAGGTGAACATACTTGAGCTACCGGTCACGTGTTGGGTGCAACCGCAATCAAATATCCAATGCCGACCACCGCTCTTGTAGTTCACCTACACACACAAATTCAAGCTTGGGTTTTAGGTAGCCAAAACTTCTTCTTGGGTCCTTTTGAGTTAGTCATCAAACATTTGGGCACCCAAATAGCTTTTACATTCTTCTTATCATTGGGTGCACCAACATACTTAGCATAAGTAGAGCCATTTTTTCTCATAAGCATGTAGCTAGCATCAAGCACTTGAGTTTTGGACATGAATTGAGATGATTTAGCAAGAGGACAAGCAATGGCTTTGTGTTTCTCATTTTTACAAATGTGGCAACGGGTCCCTCACTTAACAAAAATTAGCTTGGGCTTACCCCAACCGCCCTTAGGCAAATCCCCGGGTGAAATCGCAAACCATGCTTACTCAAGGTGTACCTTTGCTCTCGAAGCACCTTGTTAAGAGAGTTGTTCCCCACAAGCAATTTAGCCAAGCTAGAGTCTAGTTGCTCAATTCTATCCTTTAGAAGCAAATTTTCTTAACTGGCTCATTAGCATATTTAGTAACACCACAAGTACCAATAGAACAAGCATTTTCATTTGAAGAAGTAGCACTAGTGGGTGAGGATGAGCTAGCATTAGGTGTGATAGTGGGTGACAAGCTCAAAGATATGTCATGAGATAAGCTAAGTGACCCTTTAACGGTGTCAATCAAGTCACAAGTCACACCAACATTGCATTTTTCAATTGAGCAATCAAGAGGAGTTTCATCAACAACATTTCAGCTAGCAAGTTTGTTTTCTAGAATTTCAACTTGCGAATTTAGAGCTTCATAATCATGTTCTAGAGTTTCATATTTTTCAACCAAATTCTCAAATTCATTCGCAAGCTCTTTATGTACTTTCATTAGCTTTTTCCTCTTAGACTTTTCCTTCTCTAGAGCATCATTCAAATCATCAATCAAAAGTTTAAGCTCACTTTTAGAGAGGTGCTCATTTGTTACCTTCTCCTCTAGTGCCATGAGACACATGGGAGGTGTAGGGTTGTCGATGGCGACTCCGGACACCTTAGTGCTTTCATTGTCGGAGGAGTCCGCCCAAGAGGCTTCATCGTCGGTGATCCATTCCCCAATCACTTCTTCTTGTATGTTGGCGGTGAGACAAAGCTTTTGTTTGGGAAGAGCCGGATGAGCATTTTCCTTGATCGCAAGTCCGGCTAGTCCATGAGCTCTAGTGTCTTCTTCTTCGGAGGAGGATTGGGAGGATGATGAACTCGAGCTATCTTCCTTTTTGGTCCTTTGACCGGCAAGAGCCTTCTTCTTATCCTTTGATTTGTGATCGCTTTTGCGGTAGTGACGGTACTTCTTCTTGTCGTCATCCTCTTCTTCCTCTTGATTCCTTGCTTTGTGCTTGTTCTTCTTACTTCTTGGACAATCCGCCGCCAAGTGACCCTTCTCTCTACATTCATAGCAACGCATTTCGAAAATGGGTCTTCGTCTTGAAGAGGATGATCCACCGCGGAAGCTCATCTTCTTGATCAACTTTCTTGACCGCTTGACAAGGAGGGCCAATTCTTCAATCTCCGAAATTGCATCATAAGAGTCATCATCATCTTCTTCAATTTCAATCTTTTTCTTCCCACTTTTGGCTTTGGCGGGGAGAGCAATTGACTTCTTGTTGAGCGGAGACTCTTCACTTTCAAGGAGCCGCATTTCATAAGAATTGAGTTGTCCAAGGAGTTTTGTCGGTGTCATTTTCTTGAGCTTTGACTTGGATGATCAAATTAAGGTCACAAGTGGATTGAAGCTAAATGGCACAACATTAAGCATCTTCCGACAAATGTCAATGTCTTCCAAGACCTTTTTCTCCGAACATCCGGCAATTTCATTGACGATGGGGTTCAATCTAAGAAACATTTCATTGACACTTTCATTAGGAAGCATCTTGAATTGATCAAATCTTTTTCTAACTCGAGATAGCTTCTCCTCAAGCATCTCGGCACTAACAACATGAATTTCTTTAAGATGCTTCCAAATGTCATAAGGTTTAGTGAGATTGCCAATGCTATCAAAAACATCGGAAGACACACTATAAAGTAAAGCATTTCTAGCAATAGCATTAAAGCGTTTGTACTTAGCATGAACATCATCAAGAGCTATAGTTCCCGCCGGAGGGTCCGGATAACCGGTCTCACAAGCAACCCACACATTATAGCTAAGCGCCTCTAAGTAACATTGCATCCTAATTCTACAATAGTTGTAGTTTGTTCCATCAAAGATAGGAGCTTTTCCAATTTCTATCCTAGGCCCCTCTTGAAGCATCTTCTAGCGGTGAAGCTAATACCGGAGAACCTGGCTCTGATACCACTTGAAAGAGGATCCTAAGGCCTAGAGGAGGGTGAATAGGCAATTTTAATTTCTTTTTCGATTATTCTCAATTAAGCATCATATTAAAAATGACATGGCAACTAAGACATGGCATTCAATTTATCACAAGCGATGCAAGGAAAGTAAGCGCGGGAATTAAATGAGAGAGTAACACGGTATTTGTTTGACCGAAGTTCGGAGCCGCAACTCCTGCTCTCCGTTGAGGCTACCCCTTGCGCACAAGGACCGGCTCGCTCTCAAGCCTAACGCCTCACTTACTCCCGAAGTCGCTCCGCCACTCCGTGAGGTGGACTCACACCAGACACCGACTTGAGAGTAGCCACACGCCAAGGCCTACTCCCAAGCCCACGCCTCCACGAAGGATGTCTTCAAAAGTAACAAGCCCGAAACGCCCCGATCATGCCGGATCGAAGGACTTCCATGAAGCTCGGTGTTAGGGTTTAATGATTTGTGGCTTTGTATGATTTTTGGGTGGAGGGATGGCTCTAGATCACCTAATTGAAGAGCAATAAGTGTGGTAAGTGTAGAGAGCAGCAAAACCTCAAAGAAGCCAGCCACTAGACATCTATATATAGCCCCAAGAGCAAACTAGCCGTTGCCCCTCGGAAGAGGACAACAAGACTAGCCGTTAGCCTCTACCGGACGACGTCCGACGGGCACCGGACGCCGTCCGACAGAGCCTACTGCTCACAGAAAAGCGGCTTATCGGACGCCGTCCGACAGAGGGGATTTTTCAGATAAAAGGCTTGAGTGTGTGTGGGTGAGTTTGGGGGATACTTTTCTCTCTAGAAATCTCACAAGATGAATAATTAGGTATTTTTAGAAAGGTGGACTACGGAAACCGAGTTTTCGAGAATTCGCAAAGATCCGGCAAGATCCGAGATATTCAAACCCCTTTTGAAATCCGACAAAAACAGAAAATAAAACCTAACTACTCCTAATCTATACATGACCTCTTCTCTCGCTCGGTCACGCACTTGAAACCTTGGAGCAGCTCACAAAATTGTCAACGCTTCAAGTTAGGGTTTTACAAAAACGCCGAGACTTCGCTAGGGTTCCGAGAAATCCAAAAACCCCCTAGCACTTTATATTAATTAATTTGACATCAATGCCACTAATAAAAATTAGGGCTCAACGATGCTCACAACGTGGCTCCCATTGGTTGGACGGTGACTGGTGGCAGGTACTCTCGACGGCTTATGGCCATCGAGATTAGTGAATATAAGTTTACAGCGCTGGGACTTAGTCAATTTCGCCTAAGTCCCATCCACTGTGATACACCGTCACGCTGCCGTCGTCTCAGACTGCCGCTCACTTGCCTTGCTTTACACACACCCCACACTTCGCACAGTGCCCAGCGCCTCAAGTAGAGGGAGCCATACTTGTTGCCCGCCTTGCCCTACGCCGCCGTGCGCCTCCCTCCGGCGCCCGATTGCCGTCGACCGCCAAGGCCGCCGTCGGATCTTGCCTAGCTGTCGCCCGCCACCTTGTCATCTGAGGTACGTGTTGATTCTTCGCGACTTTTTTGAAATCACTGTTGTGTAGTCTCGACGGCTTTAAACCGTCAAAAATTTAATAAGTCTTGTATTTAGTAATAATTTAAAAAATTAAAAAATTTAGAAAATAAAAAAAGATAATGCAATTGTTATGCTTTACCATTTAATTTTAGGTGCAATTTATATATAAATTTTAATATAATATTAAATTATTTAGTTTTGCAAGTAGTCATAATTAAAAAATTACAAAATTTAGAAAATAGCAAAAGTAGGTAATTCAATTGTAATGCTTTGCCATATAATTTTTGATGCATTTTTTTGCTTTGCCATATGCTTTGCCTAATTTATTGTAATGGATTTTGTCGGGGATTAGATCACGGCCTATAGCCATGGCCCACTCCCTGACGGCCCAATCGAACAGCCTGCCAGGGCCCAGCTCCCTGGAAGGTTCTATCAGGCCCATGTGCATCCTGCCGAACAGCTTCCTGGCTGGCGAGATGCGTAATGGCCAAGGCTTCCTGTTTGAGTCTTACTCGAACAAGAGTTCTGCACGGCTACGTGAAGACCCGGACGTTGGTTTCCCGGATTGGAATAGAAGTCGTGATCCCTAAAACATGGAGTATGCCTTATCTACCTCGGGATGTATTTGGCATGTATGAGTTCGTTACGTACTCATAGTTAGCCCGGCCCGATATTCCTTCGGTAGGTCGGTTTGCTCAGCACTATATAAACAAGGCCCCTACGGCGTTTAGAGGGGCTCCTGTCACTTGATCTTCGCATTATTGCTTCCTGTACACCATAATCTCGTCGAGACTTGTTCATCTCGCCGGGCCATCTCTTGTATTCATCTCTGATATATAAGAAAGGCTGGACGTAGGGCTATTATCTCTCCGAGAGGCCCGAACCGGGATAAAACCCCCGCCTCCACTGCTCGTTGTTGTTCGTGGTTGTTCGGCGTGTCTCCTATCTCAATCTTAAAGAACCTTAGCGACTTGAGATCGATATCTCAACCGTCGACAGCTGGCGCCGACCGTGGGGAGACGCAGATCGAGCATGTCGAACTCCATCAGCGACAAGGAGATTCTCCCTGAGGACTACGACTCAGAAGGACAGGATGTCTCATCCCCTGTCAGTTCAAATCGATCTGTTCGGTCTCGAACGCTTTCCGCATCCAAGGCAGATGTCTCCGCTTACATGGCAGAGATAGCCTCAGATCGCACTCCCGTCATCGACGACGACTACGGAACTGATGATCTTTACGACGGTTTAGATTTGTCAGATTCCAAGGCTATGTCGGTAGATTCCACCTGTGGAGACACAACGATGACACCGTCTAGCATACCTTCGCATGGCCCCCGCAGCATTAACATGGCCGATGTGGGAACCTCTGAGGATCCTGCACGGTACGTGGCAATTGCCGGGTCGGGCAGATTAACTCGCTCGGCATCAAGACGAGGTCGCGGCAGCTCGCCGCGAAAGCAAGACGCCATTCGCCGCACCTCGACGATTCCATCAATCGGACCTTAGCACGGTTTCGCGACCGTTAAGCGGCAGCGTCGCGACCCACCTCGCGTCTTGGCGCTAAGTCTCCGGCGAAGCTTCCTGTTCGGTCAATTCCGCGTGACCGGACTCGATCGGGCGACGCGGATGGTTCAGAGATCCCGGACCCATAGATCGAAGTCGGGACGGCTCGAAGCTATAGCAACGGTCCTTAGATCCACCAATCATGCTGATCTCGCCGCGTGGGCGTGCTTTGTGCGACTAACCTAGAGCGACCGGTCAAGGCCTAAAGTCTCTAGGAGAAGTCAACAACTCCTCCAGCGGCAGCACCAAGCTGCCGGAATGATTCGGACAGCTCGATCGATCGCGTGACCCCGTCACCATCAAAGGATCATTGTCCATGAGCAAGCTACCCGTGGTCGCCGTCGCCGCTAAGTCCTCGTAGTCATCGCGACCACAGGGGCAGCGCGACGCGATGATCACGGACGGTCCCCTCGTGAGGAGCGTCGTCGCCACCACGAGGAAGGGCGTGGTGGATTGTCCCGGAGAGTTTCTCGGGCCGAAGTCATCCTGTTCAGCGAGGAGTTCCTCCGCGCCAACAGACCAACGTCTTCTCATGACTAGGTTCTCGCGGGAAGGTGGCGGTCATATGCTCGGGCTGCGGGGCTTTCTCCGACGAGCTTGGGCTGTCCGGTGGCCCTCAAAATTCAAGCCCGGTCACATGGAGAGGTACAATGGGACTCGTAACCGGAGGAATTCCTTTCCATCTATGCTACGCCATCATGGCGGCGGGGTGACGAGCTCGTTATGGCTAATTACCTCCCGATCGTCCTTGAGGGTGCTTTGCTCGGACGTGGTCTTCAATCGGCAGGAGGGTTCCATCACTCATGGAACCAGCTTTGTGACGCTTCGATCGCTAATTTCCGAGAGCCGTTACATGCGTCTGGCAAGGAGGATGATCTGCACCAGATGATCCGGATGAGCGGGAGACCCTCCGCAACCGTGAAGCGTTTCATTAAGATCCGCAACACGATCCCGAACATCTCGGATGAATCTGTTGTCCGCGCCTTCAAAAACGAGTCCGCGACGAGCGTCACCCAGATCTCGAGATTAATGAGACTGGACCGCCAACGACCTGTTCAAGGCGGTGATCATATGCCAACGCCAGAGCGCGCTCAAGACAAAAAGCGTTTCGACAAGGGCGAGCCGCCCGACTGGTGTGGATGAGAAGAAGAAGAGCAAGAAGAATGTTCCCGGTGACAAGAAGTCCCGGAAGATGAAGAACAAAGGTGATGCGAACAATACCGTCATGGTATGGATCGCGACCTCCTCCCAAGGATGGGCAGAAGAAGCCCAACAACAACTACAAGGGCAAAAAGCCTGCTCAGGGAGGCGGACAAGGCAAGAAAGGTCCGAGCGACCGATTTTGCAAGTTCCACCAGCACTACGGGCATGATATACGCCACTGTAGAACTTGGGCTGCAAAGCTCGAAGATTTCTACAACGGCAAGGGCCCAATGCCCACCCTGCCCGAACAAGGTGATGCCGGTAAGGCCAAGCGCCAAACCGACGATGGTGATCGGGAAGATGATGATGAATATCAAGAGCCCGTGAACCATATCGCCGTCATTTTCGGCTCCTCGGCTTACACCTCTCGGCGCAGCCTCAAGGAAGCTGCTCGGGAGGTCCACAACGTCGAAAAGGCAAAACCTCAGCCTGAATCGATGAAGTGGACCGAGGTCCCCATCTCCTTCTCTCAGGAGGATTGCCCCACTGGGATGACCAAGCCTCAGCGGCTCCCACTGGTGGTCGCCCCGACCATCAGCAACGCGAGAGTTGGCCGTGTCTTAGTGGACGGCGGGAGCGCTTTGGACTTGCTTTCTGCTAAAGTCTTGGACGAGATGCAAATTCCTCGTTCCAAGCTGAAGGAAGTCGCAATGCCCTTCTACGAAATTGTTCCGGGAGAAGCTGTCAAGCCGTTGGGGCAGGTTGTCCTGCCTGTCACCTTCGGCAACCCAAGCAACTTTCGGACAGAGTTGATCACTTTCGACGTGGTCGACTTCCCGTCGGCGTACAACGCAATCTTGGGCAGGCCATCTCTCGGTAAGTTTATGGCCGTGTCCCACCACGCTTACCATTGCGTGAAGATACCGGGTCCTAACGGTGTGATCACGGTCAAGGGCAACTACAAAGCTGCTCTGGATTGCGACGAGCGCCCCCTCGCCTCGTCGACCAACTTCCGCCAAGATCTCAAGTTCCGCAGACCAAGTCTCAGACGCCCTAGGGTCTCCCTTCACCAGGGAGAAACCAAGGAAGTTCATTGCCGCTTGATGATACTTCCAAGATAGTTCACTTGGGGCCAATCTGGACCCCAAATAGGAAAGCGAGCTCATTGCCTTCCTCCGAGCTAATGCGAGATGTATTCGCCTGGGAGCCATCTGACATGCCCGGAGTCCCAAGGGAGGTAATCGAGCACAAAGCGGCTGTCGTGCCGACAAAAAGCCTGCTCGCCGAAGCTTCGTCGCTTTTGAATTCAAACAGGGATCATCAAAGATCGACAGCAAGCCGCCGCTTCTTGGGTTTATCCGCGAGGTTGATCACACCGAGTGGTTAGCTAACCTCGTCATTGTAAAGAAGAAAGGCGGCAAGTGGAGGATGTGTGTCGATCACACGATCTGAACGCCGCTTGTCCTAAGGACAATTTCAGCGCCTCGTATGGACCAAATGGTCGATGCGATCATGGACGCCCACTTTCGAGTTTTTAGATGCTTACTCGGTTACCACCAAATAAGCATCTTCCCGAGGATGAAGAGAAGATCGCCTTCATCACCCCTTTCGGCACTTTCGCTGCTCGACCATGTCTTTCGGTCTGCGCAATCTCGGTGCCACGTTCCAAATCTTAATGGAAAGACCTTCCTAGAACAACATGAAAAACACGGAGGTCTATGTCGATTTACATAGTTGTAAAAAGCAAGTATGCTCCAGATCATGTAAAAGACACAGCGAGACTTTTCATAATCTCACCAGGCATCGAATAAAATTAAATCCAGAGAAGTGTACCTTTGGTGTTCGATCCGAATGTTGCTCGGTTATGTCATTGGCTCGCAAGGTATTTACGCCAACCCCAAAAAATCGAGGCCATTGAAAATATGCAGCTCCAACTACCATAAAGGAAGTCTGAGCCTCATTTGGGCGGATGGCTGCTCTAAGCGTGTTTATTTCCGTCAAAGGCGAACGCTGGCTGCCCTTCTTTAAGGCCTGCGCCAAGCACAATGGTTTCGAGTGGGCGGAAGAAGCCGATAGATCCTTCCGGGATCTGAGCGATACTGTCCAATCCTCCCGTCTTGACTACCCCGCTGCATGGCGAGTAGCTCTGCTTGTACCTAGGTTGCACGCCACAAGCGGTGGCCTTGGTCTTGACGGTTGAAAGGAAAGCATACAATGACCAATCTATTACGTGGCGAGGTACTTCACGGATCAAAGGAGCGTTACCACGAGGTCGAAGCTACTCTCGCCTTGCTCATGTCCTCGAAAAGCTTCGCCACTACTTCGAGGCGCACCAAATACTGGTCCCGACCACGTTCCCTCTGGGAGAAATCCTACGGAACAAGGGATCTAGCGGACGTATAGCTAAGTGGGCAATGAAACTAGCAGAGTTTGATCTGTTATTTGCTGCCCGAACCGCTATTAAGTCACAGGTCCTAGCTGACTTTGTCGCTGAATGGACTTGCCCGCTCAAATCCTGTGAAGCTCCCGAGCAACCCGATGAACCCTCTTGGACCATGTTTTTCGATGGCTCACAGACTTTGAAACTCGGGGCTGGTTTTGTTCTCATCTCCTCAAGGAGAGCAACTTCATATTCTATCCAACTACACTTTGCGGCGACTAACAACGCCTGCAGTCTACGAGGCCCTCCTCGCGGACTAAGAGTGCAAGTCGCTTGGTGTCCAACGGTATTGTGAAGGAGATTCACAACTGGTCATCAATCGAGTTAACAAGGAGTATCGGTCTGCGATGACTCAATGGCGCGATACGGTTGAAGTGAGAAAGTTGGGCGGCATTTTCGATTTTTGAAGTGCTCTTCGTACCTGGAAGGACAACTTCACGGCCGACCAGCTATCCAAGTATGGATCCTCACGCGAACTCGCTTCCGCAGGGTGCTCGTCGAGCACCTTCACAAGTCCTCAATCACGTCTCCGGACGAGGCAACAGACAGTGGTCTTGTCTCCGTTATTGAGCAGCTGCGGATCGACAACGCCATTTGTCCGGTACCTTGCGAGATGGGACCACCCGACGACGGCCGGCGTTCCCGCCATACAAGGCGTCTTGCTCCATACAAGCTTGTGGGCGGCATCCTTTACCGTCAAGGTGCTCGGGAGTTCTTTCCAAGTGCATCTCTAACAGAGGGTGTGTTCCTTCTTAGGGACATACGAGGGTGCTCAGGGCAACCACGCCTCCTTCGAACTCAGTCGGCAAAGCGTTTACGCATGGGCTATTATTGGCCCATTGCGTTACAAGATGTCCGGGACATCGTGACTAAGTGCAAGACTTGCCAATTTCATGCCCGGAAGGCACACAATCCCGCCCAAGAGCTCCAAACAATCCCCCCATCTTGGCCTTTTTCCACATGGGGTCTGGATCTGCTCGGCCCATTCCCTAAGGGGTACAAGGGCTATACACACCTGCTCGTCGCCATAGACACTTTTACAAAGTGGATTGAGGCAAAGGCCGTGTCGTCTCTTCACGCCAAAACGGCTGTTCGCTTTTTCAAAAGCAACGTGGTCACGCTTTGGGATTCCCCATAAGCTGATCACGGATAACGGTACCGATTCGGCGAGCTATTCGAGAATCTGCGAGCACCGGGTACCAAGGTTGTTCGCCTCCGTGGCACATCCACGAGCAATGGAGCGATCGAGCGAGCTAACGGACGAGATAGTCCAGGTATTAAGCGGCGGGTATTTGCTGCTCTCGTGAGCACAAGAAGGCTCAGGTTGACGGTTCCTTCCGTCCTCTGGCGATTCGCTTTCTGACGGCCACCGGCGGCCGGGAAACTCCTTTCCAAGCGGTCTATGGTGCGAAGCCATCACGCCATTAAATCGTACTCGGTTAGCCTCGACGAGCTCGGTCAACTTAGTTGACGAAGAGCAAGCGCCTCCTCGATCTCGATCTCCTCGAAGGCACACGCGACCGGGCACAAGTCGAATGGCGCGCTACCGGCAAGATCTTGGCAAACGCCGCCAAGTCGATTCGACCTAGGGCTTTGAAGGCGGGCGACCTGCGTTCTGCGCCGTGTCCAGAACTTGTCCAATGCCAACAAGTTAACTCCTCGTTGGGAGGGCCCGTTCACGGTCATTTCTTACCTTTCGCCCGGGCCGTTTCGCCTGCTATGGAGGATGGGAGAGAGCCGACCAAAGCACTTGGAACATCGACCACCCGTAAGTTCTTTGTGTAGGTCTTTTACGTGTTTGCTTAGCTTTGCGCTTTTGTAAACTTCGCGCCTTAGTTCGTCCAAGTCTCTCGGGCACCATGTAAAGTTCAATCCAATTCTTGATGAATCCTCGCGGCCTCTGTGCCCTTTTCACTATTTGTCTTCTCGCACTACTTTCTCTCTGGTAACCTTTGGATGGTTGCCCGGTCTTGCGAACTCTTGGCTCCGCAATCTTAAGGATTTTCCCTACCGTGTCTAGTCTCGATAGGTTCCTAAACTCGGGGTTGCGTAACACGGCCTTTCCACCTTGCGGCTAAGTTCTGCTCGTAAGCCCTCCGCGGCGGAGGCACTTCTCGCTTGGCGCGACCACTTGGCAAAGCTCGCTCGAAGCCCCTCGCCCAGCAGGCACTTTCCTTGTTCGGTTACTCTCGGGCGCTTAACTTACGCCAACGAGCGGTATGGAACAAATCGAGCAAGGTTGGTGTCGCTCTTTCTCTCGCGCGTGCTCGAGTTCGCAAGCTTAGGTTCTCGAGCATCGTCTGCACGGGGCTAGGTGTCGCTCTTTCTCTTGTGCACTGTTCGGGTTCGCAAACTCGAGTTTCCGAGCAGATGCACAACGGGCTGGGAGCTAGGCTAAGCGCTCTACGGTTTTCTTAAACTTCCTAGCTGTTCGCTTTTCTCTTAGTTTCGCTCGTTCTTGTCTTTTTGTCGCTCTCTCTTTGCAGGAAAAGGGTAAGTTTTATTAACAAAATTTGCAGTACAAAAGTCCATCTCGGTTCTGACCCTCGGCTACCTAGAAGCGAGTTGCTCCTTGAGCTCCTCGATCACTTCCTTAAGGCGCAGGACTTCCCTTGGGCTTTGAACCCCACTCTCGCCTCACTGAGACGATCGGCTTCCTCCTTGTTGCTCTGGCTCGCCTCCGTCGCCTTCGCACGGAGAGCCTCGACTTCTTCGGTCTTGGCTCGCAGCTAGTCGGTCGAGCCTCGCTCTGCTAACTTCATTTTCGACGGTCTTGAGCTGCCCGTCCAGCTCCTTGACCCTCTTCTCATGGTGATCGCCTCACCGCCATCCCACAGATCCTCAATCTCCTCTGTGAAGCCCACAGGTTGAGATCTTAGCCCGAGTCCGCGGATGTCTGCTCCTCCTTGGCGAGCTGGGCTTTGAGCTTCTTGGCTTCCTCCATGCGAGCTGGTTCCGCCGATGGGGCCGCGTCGGCAAAGCTGCTCTTCAAGCCACTTGCGGCCCGGCTTCTCCTCCGCGATGCTTTCGCCTTCACGGCTTGCATGCTGGCTCCTCGGCTTCCTTTAGAAGAGCCTCGGAGAATGCCTCTCCTTGGTCACTTGGCCTTGAGCCTCTTCGCTTCGCCTTCAACTGCTCGGCTTTGGGCGGCGCAGAGCGCTCTGCCGGATCCCCGTCTGGAGATGCTCCGGAGGACGCCAAGATCTGGCGTCTGCTCGATGGTGACCCCATCCTCGAGTTCCGCCATGGTATCCCTAAAGACCTGAGGGAGAAGATCTATTCGTAACACTTTATGATAACACATTCAAACCGAGCAAGGTTTGGTCTTGAGTTTACCTTGCCAAGTCGGCGCTTGATCTGCGGCGCAGCGGTCCTCGAGCCATCGTCCGAAGCCCCGCCGTCTTGGGATGAGGCGGGCGCGTTCTTGCCGTCGCCGCCTTGTTCGCTCCTTCTTCTTGCGGGAGCGCATCTGCTCGGGAGCGGGAGCGACGGGCGAAGCGCTTTCGTCTCCGCGCTCCTTCTCCTCTTCCTTTTCCTCTTCCGCCCGAACGTCTTCGGGCGAGGCCGGAGCCACTCCGCTCGGTGGCGCCGTTGTTTCCACCGGCAGGACGACTTGCTCGACCTGCTCGGGGGCTTCTTCTTGCTCCCTGGCGGCGGGGATTTCACCCTGCTCGCCGGAGAATCCCGTCGCCTCAGGGGTGAGCTGCCCTCGCGACGGCGTCTGCAGCAGAGGCGGCTGCTCGGTCCCGCCTTGGGCAGCTTCCGGAGCCATCGCCTTGGCCCCGAAGTCCGTGGCGCCACCGCCCGCTATTTTTGCCTCCACCGCTCCACCGCGTCTTTGGCGCGTCGACCGCTTCGGCTGGAGCCAGGCGGCAAGAAGCTCCACGCCGCCCGGCTTGTCCTTGAGGTTCGCCACCCTCATCGCCGTGACGCCGCCACAGATGCTCGGGCGGCGAGGATCGCCGAGCGCCTCCTCGACGTCGTCTGTGGCGGTCTCTTCTTGGGCAGCTGATGAAAAAGAGATGATCGTTAAGTCTAACACGATCAGAAGGTTGGAAGGTCTAAAGATCGATTCCTACATACCTGCCGTGGAAGGCTTGGTCCTGATCTTCTTCGCCGGAACCTTCCGCCTCTTCCTCGGGGGCTCCTTGGCGGCTTCTCCGCTCTGGCCCTTGGGCGTTCGCGGCGATGAGCTCAGCTCTCTGGTGAGCTGAGCACTCCTCTCGCGCAACGCAAGGAGTTTCTCCTTGCGCGCGACCTCCTCCTCGAGTCTCCTTTGCTCGGCGACCTGTTGTAGCCGCGCCATATGGCCCGGGTGAGCTTGCGTGTAACGCCTAAGCCAGAGGGCCATGGTCTTTAACTCTTCGTCGCTCTGCTCGGCGAGGAGGGAGGGGCTTGGTCTCTTCTCGCTGGGCTGACCGCGCGCCCGCTTGGTCTGCTCGGTGCGCTCCGTCGCCGCAGCTGGTCTCTTCGACGGCTGGCGGCCGCCATGGCGCGGCGAGCTCCGCGTCGGCTCAGCCGCCACCTTGGGCTTTGTGGCCGTCTTGGCCTTGCCCTTCTTCGGCTTCTCCTTCTCAGACCCGGAGAGATCCTCGACGATCCCTCCGAGGATCAGCTGGTCCTCCTACGCGTTTTGAGAAGCGAACGTCAGCATTAAAACCAACAGTGTAAATCTAGCAACACGGGCTGGGTATAAGTGATTTACCTCGTATGTGCGGACGAGCACGTTCCTCGGACAAGTGTAGGCTACCTCGCCGGTGACCTCGCTGTCCTTCTTCGCCGCCTTCAGCATGGCGTCGACCCGCTCGGTCACCCATGCGTCGGTTGGCTTCTCTGCCCGAGCAGATGGAATCGTTAAATTCCTGTTCGGAGAAAACGATCAATGAAGAGGTTGAGTCTTAAAGGCACTTACTCGTGCTCTCCCGTGTGATGTCCTCCCATCCCTCTATCTTGTAGAAGGGATAGGACCTTCTCCGCAGCGGGCAAATCCTGTTCGCTGTGAAGTCCCGGATGATCTCCCTGCCCGTGAGCCCGAGGCTCACGAGGGAGGCGATCTTCCTTGTCAGGTACCAATCCTCGGCGGACATCTCCGGCCGAGGCATTGGCGTCCCCTTCGCCGGCGCCTTTCCGGTGAAGATGAGCTTGCTGTCGCCGCTCCGCTTGCTGTAGAACCACCTCACCCACCACGCGCCCATCGAGTCGAGCAGCGGTGGACGAGGATACGGCGCTTCGTCGGCGGTGGCCCGGAGCTTGAGGTAGCAAACCCAGCGCCAAGCCGGCGGCGGCTGCTCCTCGTCATCGTAATAGTGGAGGAACAATTTCACCGGTGGATCGATTCTCAGATAGCCTTCGCACAAAAAGCGAAGACGGCCATCCGGAGGATGCCGTTCGGATTGAGGTTCGCCACCTCCAATCCGCTAATGTTTAAGAAGGCCTCGACGAAGTCGCCGGAGATCGCAACCCAGCAAAGGCGAATCTGTCGAAGTTAACAAACTCTCCCTCCAGCTGCTCGAGTATCCTCCTCTCCGGCAGCCTCCAGCTACGGTGTCAATGTGGCCCTCCTCCTCCCGAGACCTTCAGTCCTCCTCGGTCGAGCTAGTGCCGTGAACTTGGCCATAGCGGTTCCAGGGATCGACGAGCGGGGTTGGTGGTGGAGTTTGGGTGCTTGATCTTTGCGCCTTGTTGGAACTAGGGCTTAGAGAGGAAAGGCGTGAGAACAGTGGGCTGGCATGAGCGGCTTGGGTGCTTTATAGTCCCGTATAAACAGCTCTGCAACGGTTTAGTCCCTTAACGGCTAGTTTTTACTACAACGGCTAGGTAAAACGGTCGCTTTGCTTTTCACCGCAGCAATGACAAAGCTACCGTTGGAGTTCCGCCAACGCTATTTTTTCCGTGTTTGCATTTGGGCGGAGTGCTCGCTCGGACGGATGTCGTTCCTGCTCGACGAACGGAGTTGCTCGGCCGATCGGTTTGTTCGGTCCCGAACAAGTCTTGTTCGGTTGAACCATAACCTGTTGGTCGCTTGTTACATGCCTTTGTAGCAGGGAAAAATACCCTCTTCTTGACTTTGAGTCTCAAGGGGATGACCCCACTCTAGTGAGTTCTTCCACTTGAGTCTCGGGGGCTAGCTGTCGGGGATTAGATCACGGCCCATAGCCATGGCCCACTCCCTGACGGCCCAATCGAACAGCCTGCCAGGGCCCAGCTCCCTGGAAGGTTCTATCAGGCCCATGTGCATCCTGCCGAACAGCTTCCTGGCTGGCGAGATGCGTAATGGCCAAGGCTTCCTGTTTGAGTCTTACTCGAACAAGAGTTCTGCACGGCTACGTGAAGACCCGGACGTTGGTTTCCCGGATTGGAATAGGAGTCGTGATCCCTAAGACATGGAGTATGCCTTATCTACCTCGGGATGTATTTGGCATGTATGAGTTCGTTACGTACTCATAGTTAGCCCGGCCCGATATTCCTTCGGTAGGTCGGTTTGCTCAGCACTATATAAACAAGGCCCCTACGGCGTGTAGAGGGGCTCCTGTCACTTGATCTTCGCATTATTGCTTCCTGTACACCATAATCTCGCCGAGACTTGTTCATCTCGCCGAGCCATCTCTTGTATTCATCTCTGATATATAAGAAAGGCTGGACGTAGGGCTATTATCTCTCCCGAGAGGCCTGAACCAGGATAAAAACCCCTGTCTCCCTGTTCGCTGTTGTTCGTGGTTGTTCGGCGTGTCTCCTATCTCAATCTTAAAGAACCTTAGCGACTTGAGATCGATATCTCAACCGTCGACAGATTTATATTACATCGAACTAATCAGTAACCTAGCCGTACGTCACCCGTTCGTGTAAAACACAACGCGTAAAGAATTTGGACGGTGATTCGTTCATTTCTATTAAGCTTTGTGTAAATGACCCCGAATTGTCCAGTGGACAACATTTCTATTACGGTGATTCGTTCATTTCTATTACCCAGTCGAGCGAAGAGTTTAGTCTGAGTTAAGAATTTATCAAATGCAAGGCCGGGCAGTAGGTAAGCATCTGACCCGAGACTTATCTGGAGATGAACGAGTTGTCGCATTGTTATATATATTTGACAACATCGAGGAGTTGGCAGCTGTACGAGATGAATTTGTCCGAGCCAAATGGAAAGAAAGTCGACAGCCAACAGCTAGTGAAAGAACCCAACTCTTGCGAACGGGTGCTGGACATGGGCTGATAGGGGTGGAACCGAGCTTTTTCTCGAGCCTCTTCTAAAATTGATGCAGATTGATTATATATGATTTTAGTTGTTTTTTTAGGGTAAATTTACAACCGAGCCCACGAGCCGAGCCGGAGCCGAGCCAAAGTGCATTTCAAGGTTGTCTAAAATCGACAAATTTTAATGTTGGAACAATCCAAAATTGAATCGGACGAAATTTTAAACCGAGCCAAAAAATCAGAAAACGAGCTTTTGTTCCAGCCCCGGCAGCCAAATTTCTTAGCATGGTTCCGAAAACAAGCTGCTATTGATGCTAGTTTACATAATGAACTTCGTCAAATATCACGTGGATGCATGAGATCTACGAAAGTTCATAACCGTTACGATATAAACGGTTTTCGATTTCGTTCCTCCACACATGAGCAGTCAAAACCTGATTTGCGATCGGTAAACAGTTGTGTCTTATGCCAGGGGGAGGATGGGGTTGACTATTACGGTATAATCGAAGAGATAATCGAACTGGTATTCGAAGGAAGTAAAGAGCTCTCAGTAGTTCTATTTCGTTACCTATGGTTTGATCCATATGATGGCGTCCGACGTAAACATGACATTGGCTTAGTTGAGGTAAAGCATACTTCCAGACTCAAAGGATACGATCCATTCATTCTCGCAGATTGGTAGACCCAACAACCGATTATTACGAGGGTCCAACACAGGATCACCGACTGAACACCACAATGGTAGTCGATATTGGGTCGGGACTTGACGAACTAAAAGCAATTGAAGACTCGGATGTCGAAGAAGAAGAACATGAGGTTCAAGAAGACCCGGATGTTGTGGGATCGTTAAACGAAGATATTATGGATGTCGACGATAATTACTGCTAGATATTATAAATATCCGAGGTTACATGTGCGTAATAAAATATCTTACTTTTAATTATTTATCTAGATTTGCTTTATTTATTTAAATAACTATTCTTTAATTTTCAAATGCAGGATATGCCGCCACGCAGGTTCGTCAACCCCCCGCGGCATGCACAAGAGGAGGAGGAGGAGGCCTCTGAGCCCAGGCAGGAGCTAGCTCTAACTCAGGAGAGTGGAGTTAGTGCCTCCGGGGCAGGAGATAGCCAGGGAGGGTCGTCCTCGCAGGCTAGTAGGAGGAAAAGGAGCCCAAACAGGGTGAGGGCCGCACCGCCTCAGCAGTCTAGACGACCGGTGATCTAGATTGACGGTGACAGGTACATTTTTTGTAGCAAATTACTTTTGTGACATTTTCGATTTTAATTATATAAACCTGTCACATCTTTTGTTTAATGTGCAGCAACATGTCCACCGTGGATGTCAACGAGAGGCACCAGCCTGAGATAGCGCCACCCCTAGCGCAGCGATATTATCTGGGCTAATAACCCAGACGGCGGGAAAGACAAGACCAACAGTCACCGGGACTACTACAGGCTAGCCACCCATGGGGATAGCACTGCCGCGGATCAGGTCATCCGCAAGTTTTGGGTAAGATAAACAATAACTCAAACATTTATTTATTTTAACTTCTAACCATATCTATTGTTACACCCTACTTCAGCTCAAGTTCGCTCCGCAGGAGGGACTTCAGCAGTTTGATTTCGCTCCTGTCATTGAGAGGATGGCGAAGCAGAGGGTACAGGACATGATGTCCAATGCCCGTGTCTCGGCCGTTCAGGAGTATCACAGGTGAGTAGCCTAACCTCATAATACATTTAAGTTTCATGTGTTCGTTTCTAATTTCCACCTTTTCCTGTTTTTGTAGGAGACAGGAGCAGCAAAACCTCATAGCCTAGGCTGCTCGTCAGTTGTACTTGACTGCCGGTCAATACAACCAGGTCCGTCCTGAGTGGTGTCAGGAGGACGCCTGGAAGGCTATTGGTAGGAAGTGGGACAACCCCGAGTGGAAGGGGATGTCCGAGAAGGCAAAGAAGAACAGGGACATTAAGGACTACAAATCTAACACCGGGAGGTGGTCGATCGCACAGTTGGGGAAGAAACTGGTAATAAAAAAGTTTTTACTCGTCATCACTTTAGATTTTAATACTAACACATGTCTGTCATATTGCAATTTAGTTGGCGAAGACGGGGGTTAGGCCCAGCCCGATGGACGTGTGGAAGCAGGCCCACAAGAAAAAGGCGCCGTCTGGTGGACAACCGACATTGGATCCCCATGCATATCTCCGGCTGGTAAGTGTCAACGAGATTAGTCAATACAACTATCTTATATTCATTTATCTGTTTGATTTTAACTATCACAACGGCATATAGGAGCATTATAAGGACTCTTATAGAGAGGAGCACAGGGAGGAGAGTAATCCAGAGGAGGCTCCCCTCGATCCTCATGTGATTCATAAGCACATGGGGGGCAAGGCTCACGGGCGGCTGACGATCGGTGGCGACCACCTACGGTATCCCTTTCGTACACTTATATATTATGATTGCAAAACTGACTGCTGTATTATGCATGTTGCAAGTCTTCAGAGTATATGCCCGAGGTTCGGGCTAGCCAGAGCGGCGGTGAGACCCATCGCCAGTTCGAGGAGCGCCTGCAGAGGGAGAGGGAGCAGCAGCAGAAGAGGCACGAGGAGGAGCGGGCCCATGATAGAGAAATGCTAAGGGCCATGCAGGAGAGCCTGAGAGCCGCGCAGGAGGACTACGACAGAAGGCTTCGACAGCTTGAGGCGTTCGTCGCTGGGTAACGCATTCGCACTTCAATTCTTTTTTATAGATGCATATCTTATCATTTGTACTAAGTACTAACGGAATCAAATATATGTGCAGGCCGGTCCAAGTGGTCACGCGGGGCTTGCGGACAGCTCCTCGAGCCAGGTGGGGACTGCGGGTCCCTACACAGGTGGCCCGGCCGTGTACGTACGGTAGCCACCCAGCCCCTCCAGGAACCTATGTTGGGAAGGGCGGCTACCTTGTACAGACGGCACCACCGGGCACCCACGGGACCCATCCGGCCTACGTCCCCACGCCCAACTACCCGAACGTCGAGCGTCCTTAGTTCCGTGATCCAGTGATAAGTCTCCTATGCCAAATCAATACACTATCGCATAGTACATATATGTCAACTTACTAATTAAAAAATCTCGATGGGTTCAGATTCTTGATGTCTCGCCCGCATTTCGCTCCACCTCCTCAAAGACGACGCCTTGCAGGCGGCGACGCCATTGTGGAACATGGCCGCCAACCTCGCGGAGCAGCTCTTCGGAACGCCACCACGACAGCCATAATATTTGTTTTATTATGTTTATGATGTTGATGCTATCATTGCGATGTTTGTCGTGACCATATATTATGAATGTGGATTTGATGCTTGTGATCTATATGTACTGCGATGTTTGTGATATATTGAAATTGTCGGAGGTATATGTGTATTTGTGAAATTGTGGGAAATTTGAATGCGGGGACTATTTTAGGTGTGCAGGAGCATCTGCCGCTGCTGGGTGCATTAGCGTCTGCAAAATTATTATGATTTTTTTAAATTTATAATATTTTTTTTGCTATTTTTCAATTATTCTCGACGGCTAGAACCTGGCCGTCGAGAAAACTGCCATGGCCCACCTGCCTGCGCCGTCATTGCCGGGAGGTCAACTCCGGCGGAGAAGCTATCTCGACGGTAGAAAGCCGTCGTGAAAAACTAGTGGGCTAGGCCGCTGGGCCGCCGGCGGCCTGCGAAAGAGCAATCTCGACGGTTAGAGGCCGTCGAGAAAAACTCCACCATCACGTTGTGTCTGCCCGGTGCACGTATCTCGACGGCTATACGGAAGCCGTCGATAAAGATTACTCTCGACGGCCGAGCCGTCGAGAAAGACTCTTTCTCTCGACTGTGCTGTCTCGACGGCCAGCCGTCGAGATTTATCTTTCTCGACTGTTTTGGTAGCTGTTTTGACGGTTTTGGCCGTCGAGAATTTGAGCGATCCGCTTGGTGTGGGCTGACCGACAGATGCATGCGGATCGGTCGATCATATTACCTGGCCATTACGCTAGCTGCAGTGCTATTACACATACTGCACGGTCGAGTTGCGATTGCACAGCACGCGCGGTCCATGCATGCATGCATGCCCGCGCATTGATCTCCGTGCTCGTTTGGCGCATTGATCCTATGTGTGCAATCTGTTTGGCAACGTTGGAAAGGAGAAGAATTAATGGAAAAATGGGTTGAAAAAGAATTTACATGGTTCTTCGAGGCGCATATTCGAGCTAAAAAAAACTAAAAAGCTAAAAGAACGCCTCGTATTCATCCCTAAGCCACCAATTCTTCGAGCTCGCTTGTTCTAGCTACTTTTTTTAAAAAAAGAAAATAGAAATCCATGTACTTTCGCTCCATCTCTCGTCCTACGTTCATGACATCCAACCAAATATGAAATACATATCAACGAATTCTATCATGAACAATATAGCACCTTAGTTTTGCTAATACATATATGATATATCTCCCAATTGCTACAGACTTATACCATCTCCAACCATCCATTCCCTTCCCCATTTCCTTTGCCCACATTTGTTCCCTTCATTTCTATCTTCAATAGCATCCTTTGAAAAAAAAACTCGTGAAGACAACTGAGGGAGAATTTATTTACGAAGAGAATGCATGGAAAATTTTCTTCTAAAAAGAGCCGTGTAGAAAATCTGTTGAAACATATCAAGGAACCAGAATCTATTCGGAAGAAAAAAAATTGACCCTTTCGAGATACCATTTGGAGATGATCTTGCACGTTTATTTTTTAATCTGACGGCTGACAATTGCAGAGTGAATTAAGATCCGTCCCTTCGGAACTGCGTAGATGTGGCACAACACAACGCCACACCTCAGGCGGCGGAGCACGGGAAGAGTGAAAGGACCGGAGCGACAGCTGCTGCATTATACGCTGGCTCGTGGCGACTGATCGATCAAAGCGGATTAATTTTATATAGGACCAGCATTAGTAAATTCATACCGATATCCGTATTAATTACTTTCTATATATAGGGCAGGACGATTGGAGGGATCGATCTAACGGGTTAACTAGTACTCCCTCGGTATCAAAATATTTGTCACTTTTGACTTTTGAACAAACGTTTGACCATTCGTCGTATTGAAAAAATTAGCACAAATATATAAAAAAATAAGTCATACTTAAAATATATTTAGTGACAAAATAAGTCATCACAACAAAATAAATGATATTTACATAATTTTTTTAAATAAGACGAATGGTCAAACGTTTGTTCAAAAGTCAAAAGTGACAAACATTTTGATACGGAGGGAGTACAAGGGGTACGTAGATAGATTAACTAATTAAGCTGTCACATCGGTCATCTTTCTCGTACGTGTATGCATGCACCGGAGTACCGGTAGTTAATACACCATCGTCCTTTCGAAAAACATACAAACCCATTTAGTTTTGGTATACAAATAATTGTGTTAATTTCCTAGTATACTATAAGTAGATATGTAGTCCATGAATTATCGCCGGCCTCTCGAAACAAATAATTGACAATGATTCAAAAAGTTTTAAATTAAACTTGAACCACAGATATATTTTTAAATTATTTAAATGCGCACTTCAATAATATTATGATTTAGTGAGGTTTTAAAATAAATTATAATAGTAATAGTTACTGCTAAAAGTAGCATACGTGCAAAATGAAAAATGTCAAATATTTGTGAAGAGAGAATATTAATTCATTAAACATCGTCATTGTTTTATACTTCAAGTTTACATTCAAAAGATAAGAGCGCTACGAAATAGTCCCCTAGAGTCGTTTCTTTAAATAATAAAATAATTAAAAGTTATTCTATTTTACTAAAGACCGTTTCTAACGGCCGGTACCTATACGTAGTTTTACAGTAGTGTATATTCAAATATCCATGATTGCGCACGTATTCTTCAACTTACTAGCTAGGGTAACCCTGCAGCAATATGCATTGATTCACTGTTTTGTGATAGCTAGCTAGGGACAATACAATCCAAATATACGAATTGGTTTTTAACAAATGGATGTCTCCGTTGGAAATAATCATGACAAGTTAAGAAGGTTTATTATTTTAGGTATTTGCGCAAGAAAAAATTAACTGATCAGGCATGCCAAGTGTAATTGCACTACAAAAAAGTAAATGTCTTCGACGGTCAAAGAAGAGAAGGGCACGATGGTCAGAAGTACGCCGCCTACCATATTATACTATAGTTGACGGCCAAAGAAAAGCACGATGGGCAGAAGTGCGCCGCCTACCATATCAAACTACAGTTGACGGCCAAAGAGCAAGTTGTCTACCATAAACATAAACCTGGTTGCCACCATGTGGAGCAATACTATGCATGGTTGACGGCCGCAACAAAGCCATCCACTCTAGTGTGGCGTATTGCTTGCCCAGATGCCACTATGGATGATGGTGTGCAACATAGTCGTCAACCTTGCTGTGAGACAATGTGATGTATAAATGACTTCTAAGCCATGTAAGGTTTTGCAAAAATCTCCTCTCTCCATCCTAGCTAGCAGTGCGCGGCGTGGGTGCAGTAACACCATGATATCACAGGTTTGAGCCCTGCGTGTGCCTCATACGTTCATTTTTTAAACTAAGTTCGACGACACATGTCAAGCCGTTGACCGAGCCTATTGGGTCCACCTAACAACGGGTGTGGCAAGAAAGGCGAGGCGGGCATAAGATATGGTGTCTCGGAACACTGACATACCAAGCCCTAGCCGTAAGTGGGTGTCGCGCTGCCGAAGGAAAGGTGGGTCTAGGCCAGTGTACCGTGCCAATGAGAAGGTGGGCTCGAATGTCACAGTGGTCAACGGTGTGCCACGTGGCTACTGTAGGATACCTACGTGGCCCCCCTTATGGTCGACAACCATGTGTCACAATTGACCATATTTTTTAAATTATGGCCGACGGCTAGCAGAGCCGTCGACCATAAGATGACGGTGACCCCTACCTTCATCTACAACATTATGGTAGATATCTGAGAAAAGACCATCGACCATAAACAAATGGTCGACAATTTATTTTTAACGGCTTATGGTTGATGGCCGACCATTTACCCAAACTAGGGTAGATGGCTTGGTTCTGGTCGTCGAAAACAGGTGCTTTTCCTATAATGTTGTGTTCATAAAATAAAAAGGACATATATGATTGGTGAATAAAGGTTACTTTCCTAAGTAATTAAGGTGTCATAATAGTAGTCGCGACCATGTAAGAGTGTATGAAAGTTCCAAAGCTTGAGCCTCTTTAGACCATATGCGCATATAATGAGGGGCTTGTGTTCAATATAGCATAACGAAAACCTAGACCGGGGAGACCATCAATATCACATTGTTTCTGTAGGCAGCTTGGGGGGTGACACGCCAAACCCTAGCCCCCTCCCCGCATTTTTTTTCTTCGCTTGGCGGCCTCTGGCATTGTGCCGGGTTCTTCCTCATCCTCCCTTAGTGGTAGCAGCTAGTCCTATTGTGGTAGGCAGCAGTGTCGGTGTGGCTTTGGCTTCGGTGCTTTGGTTTGTCTTCAGAAGTGGCTATGCATTTCGGACGAGCATTCCGTGCAATGGTGGTGGTCGGTGTCCTCTCCCTCTTCCCGTGCGATGTGCATCTCGTGCGGTGGTGACAACTCATGACGCTTTCGGCTCTCTTCAATCCATAGTCTCTGGTGGTTGTGGTTGGATCAGGCAAGCATGAAGCATCCCATGTGTTGGAGGTGGTATTGCTGGGGGGCCGGCAGGTATAGGTATGTGTGTGTTGTATTTCTGCAGGGTTGCTTGTTTGCCCTGCGAGCGAGGTGCTCAGCCTTTGGCCCAATGGTATCAAACGTGCTGCTGTTGTATCACTATGCTTTGTGAAGGTTTTTCATTTTTCTATATTTTCTTCTGCTTAATAAAATTGAACAGCAGTTTTTTTGCCCCCAGTTTTAAGAAAAAGTATAGCATAACAAAGTTGAGACGTCTGAGTATAGAAGAAAGAATTGTCATCACGTTCAGTTGTGACAATGTGTCAAGCCATTGGGAGTTGAGTTGTACTTCC
Source organism: Raddia guianensis (assembly GCA_036346415.1). Lineage (NCBI taxonomy): Eukaryota > Viridiplantae > Streptophyta > Magnoliopsida > Poales > Poaceae > Raddia > Raddia guianensis. Next base: position 17,067,327 of record CM070541.1, on the reverse strand, counting down.
TCCGTTTTTTTTTATTTGACGCCTTTGACTTTTTGACACGTCTTTGACCATTCGTCTAATTCAAAAATTTAGTGCAAAGATGTTAAAAAATAAGACATATTTAAATCATCTCTATTGATAAAACAAATCACAACAAAATAAATGATATTTACAAAAATAATTTGAATAAGACGAATGGTCAAAGGCGTGTCAAAAAGTCAAAAGCGTCAAATAAAAAAAACGGAGGTAGTATCATGTTAAGTGTAGGGAATAATTATAGAAGAACCAATTCAAAATTCTCTTATGCAGCATGTGTTTCTTTGATCCGTGTATTAATTAGCATGAAATATGATCCGACCAACGATGGCTAAATCCAGCAGTCTCTCTATGTTCATTGGCGTAGAACAAAATGGCCCCACTTCACAAACGGCCGTGCAATTAAAACCTTTAGGGATTATGTCCAACGTCTCTATCTAGCACATTAATTCAGTCAGATGTCTAGCTATACAAGGCGTTCATGCACATTCTGTCCCTAGCTACTTTCTTCGAACATTTTTTTAGCTTAAATTACATTTAAAGATAACGCTAAAAAATTATCAATTGTATATATACAAACCAAACAATATAGTACTCTCTCTGTTTTTGTTGTTTGACACTTTTGATTTTTAAATTACACGACTTTGACCTTCGTTTTATTCAAAATTTCAGTGCAAACATGTACAAAAATGTCATGTTTAAAGTAACTTTATTTATAAAAGAAATCACGACGCAATAAATAAAATTTACATAATTTTTTGAATAAAACAAATAGTCAAAGGTGTGTCCAAAATTTAAAGGCGTCAAAAAAAATAACAGACGAAGTACTTTTGTCGTGACCCCAGTACTTGTAATGGGAATCCAGCATCACGAGTCGATACTAATCCCAGTTTAGTATCTTGTGATGGACAACGCGGTGGAATCATCACAGTGTATTTAATTAAAGGGAAATACAGTTAAACAATAGTATTTTATTACAAAAACAAACTGGCATACCAGTTGATAGTGCATTACAGGAGTAAACATTAAGCAGAAATCATCAGAGTAATCCAATTAAATAACTATGATAAATTTCAAGGTGTCGACCCGAACACCTTAGCTAGTCTTGCGCTCCCTCGTCAGGGCCTTCCTGGTCCTGACCGTAATCTGAATAAAAATATGTCTGCGAGCAATCTAATGAGTACGCGGCTACCCAGCAAGCAGTCCTTGAACATGAATGCAGGGTCAAAGGTGGGGTTAAGGTTATTTTACCCAAAACCTATTTCCAGTAATATTTTAGTTGATCAGATCAAGTTTTATTATTGTGAATGCATGATCATATAACTCCAGTCTCAAGTTCAACAAAAGGTGTATCTCGCACCAGGCCAAACCCAGCCTAATCTAGTCAGGTTTAATTATTAAAAATGGTGAATCTACATGTGCAAACCTCTCGCCCCGTCCATGACCGTGGACACGGCTATCATGATAGTTTTAACTCTGCAGAGTGTGTACAAGTTTCCCCACAAGCCCCGTCTCATCCACTAGGAGAAACGGTACAAGACTTTTCCAGCCTACTACGCCCACCACTTCCCCAGCCCTTTCATTAGGTTTCCCCGGCCCCGCCGGTGCCCGCCACAGTAGGGCGCCCTACGTCTAGGCACCACCCGTGGGTCGTTCCCCATTTAAGCCATTCGGTCTCAGGAACGCACCTACCCCTCAAAGGAGGTTGCAAGCCTCCTCCTAGGGCAGCGGTGACGAAACTTAACCGGCCAGCCCACGAGCCAGGAGTTAGTGGGTTTCGTAGTGTACTAAGCCAGGGCCGAAGGCACAAGTGGCTGTACGGTAAGGTTTGATCTAGCAATACACAAGCTTGAGTCCTTATTAGAGAAGACCATCTCAACACACCACAATCCCGGAAACATCTCTGCCGGGTCTCCCCTAAGTCATCTACACTAGTTTTAGTTGATTAATTTTCATCCAAATCTCCACTTACGTGGTACACGCCAAACAAGGCACAATTTTATAGTGAATCCCCAAATGCAATCCTACACATCTAGTCAAGGATAGGCTCGGAAACATACAACTGGTTCACAAAGGTGGCTAAAGCATATTAATAGATGATTAACATGTCTAGGTACTCACGCCTAATTACATGTATGCAAATAATTCGGAAAGATAAACAACAGTAATTACATTGTAAAACTAGGATGGAATATGTAATTAAGCTTGCCTTCGAAAAACTCCGAGCTTTGCGAGTCCCACTGCGGTTCCGGGCAGCAATCCGGACAACACTCGCAACCACCGTCTAAACATACAACAACAAATAAAATAACAGCAACATCATTACCGAGAAAATAATTAATTAATATATAGAAAAATTCTAGGATTTAAATGTGATTTTTAGGCTCCAAAATCATCCAATTTGGAGTTACGGAGCTCCCTAAACAATTCGGGGAAGTTTCGGGCTAAATAGGAAAATCTAGGAAAATAGAAAACCCAAATAAACCCTAAACGGGCCGGACCGACGGAATCGGCCCGATTCTCCCACGAGCGCTCGGCCAGTCCAGTCCAGTGCGCGGCGCGCGGCGGTCGACAAAGGGGCCCACCGGTCGGCGACTCCCGGCCGCCGACGAAGGGACCCTCCGGCGAGAGGCGACGGGCGTCTTGGCGTGGCGGTGACGCGCGGCGGCGTGGCGATGATGTGGTGACAGGTGGCCGTGGCGTGGCGGTCACGTGGCATTTGGTGCGGCTATGGATGACGTGGCATGACACGTGTCATGCCACGCGGCTCTCGGCCGACGCAGCCTTCGGCGGGCCCGCGGTCGATGACCGCGGCGTGAATTACGCGTGTGCGCGTGGTACGTGGTGCCACGCGTCGCGTGCGGCGCGGCGGCGGCGGCGCGCCTCGCCCAGCCGGGTCCACGGCTTGATCGGGCTGCGCGCGTCGGCGCGTGGCTGGATCCGACGCGAGTGAGACGAAGCGGCGCCAGCATCAGCGGCGGGTCCCACGAGACACGTGGCGTTACTGGATTGGGTGGCGGCTACGGAACGGTCCGACGCGCCGACCATGGCGGGACCCACGGGGACGGGTGTCGCGGCGTGAGTGGTGGACGGCGGCAGCGCGGTAGGGAACGGCTACGGCGGGTGGACCCCACTAGGACGCGCGTCGCTGTGTGATTGGTGGCGTCGCCGGCGCGGTCCCACCGGAACACGGTTTGCGGACCAGCGTGGGCCAGCGTCGGCCGGTGGTTGGGCGGCGCGTGTGTCACGCTACAAGCACGGCAGGCGAAGCGGCGGTGGCGCTAAAGGCGACGTGGCGGCGCGGGATTGGCCCCGGATCTCCCGCCGGTGGTGCGACCGCCGAGGATCGCCGGTGACCGTGGAGACAGCGAACTACGGCGAGCTCTACCGGGCGGAAAACAGCACCAAAATGGGCGATCCGCATATGCATTTTGTTCGTCTCGACGAGATCTATCTACTGGTACCATCTACACGACAATCTACCTACAGGAAAAGGGGATTTACCTCGAAAAACGCTTTGGGTGGGAGTGTCTTGTGCCGTAGGGTTTAGGTGTGGCGGTGGGGAGTGGAGTGGTCGGCGAGGAACAGTAGGTTAGGGTCTTATAGGGGTGTAGGGCGCAGGGGGGTCCTTTGGGCTTCTTCTCATGGGCTTAAAGTGCTAATCTCTCTCCTATGGGCCCTTAATCACCTGCTAATGTAGCCCAAAGCAACTAACTAGGAATCAAATTGATGCTAGCTGTAAAATGTGAAGAATTACCTAGGTTTTTCTTATGGAAAAATATTGGGACACCTAATAATTTTATTAGGATGTCACAACTTTTTAGTCATTTTTTGTGAAATTTTGCATGACAGAGTTTCGAAAACACTTTTTCAAAAAATTTTGAGCTCTTAAATGCCCCTCTCGAACAGTAATAACTTTTTCAGATTTGCACGGTTGCCCCCTGAACTTGCAACGATTCTCATGTAGCCCCCTAAACTTTAGTTTTACTTTCTCGCCCCCTAAACTTTAGTTTTACTTTCTCGCATGGTTGCCCCCAAAAACATTAGGGCAACCGTTAAGTACTGATGTGGCAATTACGTGGCCGTTAACCGTTGATGTGGATGTCACATGACAACTGAAGGCTGATATGGTAACCCACATGGCTAGCTATTGATGAAAAATTAGGGGAAACAATAAAATTACAAAAAAATCATACAAATTCGAAAAAACCCACAAACATTCAGGAAAAATAAAAAAAACAAAAATACAATAAAAAACTAGAAAAATTTTCAAAAAACAATAATAAAAATTTTAAAAGTACAAATTCATAAAAAAATCAAAAATAGAAAATAAATAATATATATAAAATTTAGGAAAAATAAAATTTTTATTTATTTTGCGAAATATCAACGCAAATCGACACCTTTATCAAGGTTTGTGGAGTTCATCATGACATTTGAATCTATCTGCTTGTCAAATTTCCTTCTTCTTTATTCATAAATTTTTTTCCTATTTTATGACTTTTTTCCTATTTGTTTTGAATTTATGCTGTTTTTATTTTTTTTATTTTTCTTTTTTATGACTTTTTTTACTTTTTATGTTTTTTTTTCTATTTTTCCATTTTAAATGATTTTTATTTTAAATTTTTTAGTTTTCATGATTTTTCATCAACAGTCATATCAACGGTTAATGACCACGTAAGCAAGTTTAGGGGGCAAGATAGTAAAACTCAAGTTCAGTGGGTCAAGTGAGAATCGCTGCAAGTTCAGAAGACAACAATGCAATTTTCTCTAAAATTTGTAATAACCTTCAGCTAAAAAGAATAAGTCCAGTTGTACTATCAATCGCACATTCTCTTTGTTTCCTCCCATCCCAAATTATTAAAGACGAATTGCATACATATCATTATAAAATTGTAAAAAATGCACGGCTGCTAAAAAACATGCCTCGATGGTGGCTTGTATGGAATAAACCAATCAAAATTTTGAAAATGGATATTCGCAAACAAGGTTTGATCAATGAAGAAGTGAAGAACCACCTACGTACATGAGTGAGAAAATTTCATAATTTATCGGCGCTGAGCATGCGGAAGCGTTCTTTTACCTTTCAAAAGGGGATCAACTAAATGATTCTCATGGGATAATTAAAAAATAATTCGGGCGCCACACCAAAACCAAGTATGCCGGCAGGGCGTTCTTGAATGCCCATCTCTGGTTGGTCGATGGAGTACAAGGCCGTCAGGACCGAAAACCAATTAAGCATTCAGGAATCCTGGTCGCAGCAGGAAGCAGCATATACACATAACGGCACGGACCACGCATACGTAAATACGCTTGTCCCTGTACCTACTACCAATGTACCCTGCACGAGAGCTAGCGAGCGAGCGAATTGCTACACGGGAGAACTGCCATGTGTACGTACGCCTCTGCCAATCGGTGAAATTAATGCAACCAATCTCCCCTTCGATCCGAGATCACTCCACTTTGGGAATGAGAGTAAACTTGACGGTTTGAACCGTCAAGATTTAAATAAAACTGTTGAAAGAAGTTAGTTTTGACGACCGGCCAGCTCCGTCGAGAGAGATATAGCTGTTGAGACCGCTCCTCTCGATGGACAAGGAGAAGACGTCAACAAAGAAAGCAATGCTGCCATTTAGTACTAAACGACTTTCTCTCAATGGCATATATAGACCATCGAGAGAGAGCAAACACTGCTAGGGAAAAGGACTTTCCAAGCGGTTGGTAAGCCCCCTACAAGCAACCGCGAGGCCTTGACGGTTGGTAAGCCCCTTGTAAGCAACCGCGACTGATGCCTCGTGGAGCATTACAAGCGGTTCCTAGAGGTGTTAAAAAAACCAAATAATATTGGGGGAGGTGGGATTCAAACCCAGGACCTCACCCTCCACGTGACTCACACCTCACTCAGCTAGCCAACCCACCCGCGCATGATCTCTGTTTAGATAGGGGGAGCTTTCCTTTTATCTATTTGAAAAATGGGCCTTTAGAAGCGGTTTGAGGCACGAACCGCTGCTAAAGCCCAAGCATTACAAGCGGTTCGTGTCCCCAACCGCTTGTAGTGCTTTAGAAGCGGTTGGGGGCATAAACCGCTGCTATTCCTTGATTTTTAGAAGGGGTTCGTGTCCCGAACCGTTTCTAAAGATGCTCTCCTAGCTTTGTGGCTAATAAACTGCTTCTAAAGGCTGACTTCGGGTTTTTTGAACCGCTTGAGAAAGCTTGTTCCCTAGTAGTGAAACACATTTCCTGATGGTTCAGTTGAACTAGTCGAGAGAAAGTACAGTGGGGCCCTCGTCCAATGGTGCAGGACGACACCTCTCTCTCGAGGGCCTAATAGGTGCAGTCGAGAGAGAGGTGCCACCCCGCACCATTGCACGGTTGCAAGGAATGACCCTCACTTGACGATCAACCTAAAACGACAAGAAAACTTAGTTCTCAAAAAAAAATTCAAAAATTAAAAAAAAAAACAATTTTGTAGCAATTGATGTTCCCGGTCGCATTTGCACCTACCAAACCTGAATTACTCACCATATACCCACATTTGCACGTACTCATCCACAATTTCACATTCCATCACATGCACACATATTCTATCCACATGCATCCCCATCCAAAATAACTTAAATTGAACCGCATCGGCATATTGAAACAATGTTCGACGATAAAAACATGCACAATAATAGTTTCATCGCATTGAAAGTCACCACGACAATATAAACATCATTGTTAAACACCTGCCACCTCAGTCCTATGGCGGCTCGACGGGGGTAGCTTAGTTGGGTAAACATTAATTGGTTGGGTGTCGTCGAAGAAATGGTGGACAGAAACAGCATCCTGACTCCCTAATGTGTCACCCTGTTGTCCCTAAGCTGCACCTCGAGCCATTGAACCAGAACCCTATATGCAAACACAAGCTTATTAGATGTACATCACGAAAATCATGGAATAATAGATGATTTGAGCAGGAATGAATTACGGCGTCTATAACTGCCCTGAAGCCACCTTGTGAGCCCACGTAATTACTAGGTGGGGTAGACAGTCCTTAGGTACCCTATGAGTGCGGACTCCTGTAAATGCCCTATAGGGGAGGCGGGCGCTGTAGAAGCCCAGTAGGGAGGAGGTCCCCTATATCCACGGCGATACGGTGGTGGACCCTCGTAGACGCCTGGATAACCACTGGGTACCACTCGGGCTGGCCTAAACATTTATTAGATGTGAACATGTCAATTAGATGTTAAGAAAAAATTATTTTTAAGTTTACACAACATTCCCCGGTTTTTGTTTTAAAATTTTCCTTGTTTGAAATTACGGTTTTACTTTTAAACCACAAATTATGATCAAACTTCACTAAAAGCGAGTGATTTTTTTTTTTGCAAATTATAGGCCTGAAAATTGTGACATGTTGATTATCGTCGACAGTCACCTAAAATTTAATGAAATTTCTGTCCAAAATTTGAGTCGATCCACAAAAACAAACAAATTGAAATGTGATAATCGAGCAATAAGTAATGGTAAATTGAGCGGTATCAGGCTCGATGTGCCAATTATTGAAAATCACTCGAGTTTGCTTTAAAATCATGCAATAATGTGCGATAATCATTGTGCTACGCGCAGGAATGCTGGGTCGTGCGAGGTGATTCAAGAGGAGAGCTAGCTGATTTAGGCAAAAATCACAAGATCATGTCAGACGGCTAAACAAGTTAGCTAATGTCTTGAAACCTGAGTTAGCCACTTAGCTAGAGGCATGGTGGGGCACGTACGCACGCGCCACCTAGCCATCCCCTTTCTTCCCTCTCATTGTTACCCATTGTCGAGCCTCCATTGCCTCAAACTACGTCTAAGCCTATGGTGAACTAAATTTTAGGTAAGGAAGGAAAGTTGTAATCATGTAACGTGTGACCATGTATCAAGCATGTACGTTTGTCCTATGTCTGACCAAGACATCCATGACTACATATAAAACTTGTATTTTTGAGGAAAAAAATGTAGACATCACAAATATATTTCTACAATGTGCTATAGTAATTAGAGTAATTTCTATTCAAACCATTGCAAAGTTTAACTTTACTGAAATGCTATTAAGAAAGTCTAATTTGCTACGAAGGTGAATAATAAAGTTATATTTCTTCAAAGTAAAGTCTTTCCAATTATTTTTACCAAAATACCCTTATCTTTTTTCCTCCTTCCTTCCTTCTGCCTCCTCCATCTTAAGCTCCATCTATCGATCCCCTCCCGGCACCTCATTTAGCGAGCTAAGCTTGGCAAGACCCTCAACCTTCTGGTGAAATGTCTTTACATCTGGCAGCTCTATGGCTAGGTTGCTCCATATGTATCCATTACTACTACCAAGCCCTCATGTTATAGCGAGTACCCATGCTTGAGTACATAACATGAGCCCCTCATTGCATTGTTACCCGTCAAGCCTCCATGCTTCAACACTACTATCATCGCCATTGCTATGCTCTAGAGCCACTGTGTCAAACCTTACTAGAACATTCACATGCTAGGGATTGGAGGAATAAATGGAAGCTGGAAGAAGTTAAAAGGGGAGAGGATCATAACGAAGGGGAGGAGGAAACGAGTGGAAGAATAAGGAGGGAGGGATTGATGAAGAAAAATAGTATCAAATTTGGTGCAAATTTGAAGATGCACGGCACAGGAGCAAGAAAGTATGTAATACTTCAGACTTCATTACAATGGGAACATGCATGCATCTTTTTTTTTTTTATGGAATTTCATTGAATTGAGAACTTTGTGATGACATGAATGTAATTATCTTAGTAATTATTCCTTCCTGTTCAGTTTTTTTTTAGGGAGATCATTCATATTTAGTTGAGAGTAGCTACAAATTCAAGCCTATATGGAAGGGTATGACAAGTATTACCGAATATCACCCAACAGGGAACTTTATGATATTACATAGCAAGTATTATGTAGTATCATGCAGTACAAAATTTGTTGGATGTGATCTATGACTAACAGTCGATCCTACAAATAAGGAAGCTACTATATCCAAATAATCGCTCCATAACCAGGGGCGCATGACCAACTAATGGTTGCTGCCCCCTAGAGCACAACGCAATAGAAATAGGGGGAGCCGGCACCACGTTGCAAGCCAACGTAGCTATGAGGCAAACGGCTCCCCGATACCCCCTCTAAGCCTGATCCGATTCTTCTGGGCGCGCTGCAGCACTGGGAAATATGTTAAGAAAATCAAGAAAGGTGCTACACGAAGCTCTTGGGTTTTTAGAATTAATTCACACCGACATATGTGGCCCTTTTCCAGTAGCATTTATTGATTGATTTGAGTCTTTTATTACGTTAACTGATGAATACTCTCGTTATGGGCACATTTTCCCCGTTCGTGGTAGATCTGAATCATTAGATAAATTTAAGATATCCAAGGCTGAAGTAGATAATCAGCTTAATTTAAATATAAAGGTAGTAAGATCTGATCCACAGGGAGAACACTATGGGAGACGTGCTCCTCTAGGGCAAATACCTAGTCCCTTCGCTAAGTTTCTTCAAGAAAATGGAATTGTAGCCCAATATTTTATGCCTGGTGAAACTCATGAAAGAGGATCCTAAGGCCTAGAGGGGGGGTGAATAGACAGTTTTAATTTCTTTTTCGATTATTCTCAATTAAGCATCATATTAAGAATGACCCAATCCTAGTTGCAATTATCAAGTAAGCGGAAGCGATAAACAAATTACAAGGCAACTAAGACATGGCATTCAATTTATCACAAGCGATGCAAAGAAAGTAAGTGTGGGAATTAAATGAGAGAGTGACACGATATTTTTTTGACCGAAGTTCGGAGCCGCAACTCCTACTCTCCATTGAGGCTACCCCTTGCGCACAAGGACCGGCTCGCTCTCGAGCCTAATGCCTCACTTACTCCCGATGTCGTTCCGCCACTTCGGCGAGGTGGACTCCGTCACCCGTACACCGACTCGAGAGTAGCCACACGCCAAGGCCTACTCCCAAACCCACGCCTCCGCGAAGGATGTCGTCTTCAAAAGTAACAAGTTCGAAACGCCCCGATCATGCCGGATCGAAGGATTTCCATGAAGCTCGGTGTTGGGGTTTAGTGATTTGTGGCTTTGAATGATTTGGTGTTGGGTGGAGGAATGGCTCTAGATCACCTAATTTGTGAGCTATAAGTGTGGTAGGTGTAGAGAGCAGCAAAACCTCAAAGAAGCCAGCCACTAGGTAGATATATATAGCCCCTAGAGCAAAACTAGCCGTTGCCCCCCGGAAGGGGATAAAAAGACTAGCCGTTAGCCTCTACCGGATGCCGTCCGGTGGGCACGACGCCGCCCTCTCTGCGCGCGCATCGCTTATAAAAATAAGGTTTATCGGACGCCGTCCGGTCCCCACCGGACGCCGTCCGACAGTGCGGTGTGCACTGGATTGCGGCTAACCGGACGCAACCCGGCTGCGCCCAGACGCCGTCCGACGGGAGAAAACTCAGTTTTTTAACTTTATCGGACGCCGTCCGTAACAATGGACGCCGTCCGACGATGTGCTTCGTGCACGTGTTTTGTTGGTTTGACGCCGTCCCCGCCCTGCACGACGCCGTCCGACAGAGAGTGTTTTCGTGCTTGAAATTATGGGTGAGTTGAGGTGGGTTACTTTTCACTCTAGAAATCTCACAAGGATATCTTTAGGTATTTTTAGAAGAGGTGGACTAAGGAAGCCGAGTTTTCGAGAAATCGCAAAGATCCGGCAAGATCCGAGATATTCAAACCCCTTTTGAAATCCGACAAAAATAGAAAATAAAACCTAACTACTCCTAAACTATACGTGACCTCATCTCTCACCCGGTCACGCACTTAGAACCTTGGAGCAGCTCACGAATTTGTCGAGGCTTCAAATTAGGGTTTTACGTGAAGCCGAGTCTTCGCTAGGGTTCCAAGAAGTCCAAAAACCCCCTAGCACTTATTATTAAACATTTTGACATCAATGCCACTAATAAAAATTAGGGCTGAACGATGCTCACAATCTCCCCCTTTCTGGCACTTGATGGCAACCCAAGAGAGAATAGATTTTTTAGCTGCAAAAGAGTTAGTGCAATACAAGTATGCGAGCAATTTCAAAACTAAAATAACCACAACTCGACCACAAGAATGTGCATAAAAGAGAAGCTCCCGCTAAATTCATGCTTAAAATTAAGAACACAAGCCAACAATGTTTAAATTTCATAAAGCGTACCAGAGCAACAAACACAAATCAAAAAGAGTATCGAGGCAATAAACAGAATTACAGGAAAAACAGGACCTCGATCTCACTACCTCGATCTCACTACCCCTAGCTAACCCTTGCTACCCTCTCTAACTTCTCGCCTTTTGTCACCAAGTGACACAAAAAGGGAAAGGCTCCTGGCCATACTACTCTTCTTCATCTTGATCCATGTCATCGCCTCCATCATGTCCATGGCCGCCAGAAGATGAACCCTGCCCTCTGCGACGCTTGTACGTTGATGAGCTGCAGAAGGTACCGACCGAGGAGAAGATTGATCATCAAAGAGCTGGGTCGGTTGAGGATTTGCCAAAGAAAAGTTTAGATGACGACACATCTCTCCACCAGTAAAAAAGATCTTACCGGAAGGAGGATGCTGAGCTGGAGCACCAGGAGGAGGGAAAGGCTGTGGTGGTGGCACATGAGTAGGAGCAGGCCCTGAAGGAGGATATACCCAAGGGTGAACTGGTGGTGAGTAGGCAGGTGGGCGAGGAAACATCTGATGCTGCTGGTAGGCTGATAATCGTCGTGGGCATGAGAATACCATGAGTCTGGATTTGCCCTTCCGCATCGCATGAACATGGCACCCATATACTGCATGGCAGACTTAAACTCGGTAAATTCATCACTCAGATACGTCTGCTGCCCTGCCAATTCATTCATCTCTCTCCGGGTGGCTGCGAGCTCTTCTTTCATCTCAGTACGCAGACTCCTCATCTCACCTATCAAAGAGTCATACCAAGGAGGGGCAGCTGCAGAAAAACCCACACCAGGCGCTGGCACAAACTGCTGCATTGGAGCAGTAGGAGCAAAAGCGGGCGGTGTCTTTGGAGGAGCATCATCACCAGGACGATCCAATTTGGGTTTGCTCCCAAGAGAGTTCAGAAAGATCTTCATCTGATGTTTCTTGATCTTGTTATCCCAACTCTTGACTTCATCCTCGGATACACGCTGAGTCCTGGAGAGCAACAGGCCAATATAGGGAGCTAGAGGTAGTGCCCTATTGACTTCTCTGAAAATGGTGTCATCAAGTTCTCCTAAGAGAGTGGCTCCAATATTTATAATCCTGCCGGTCAGAAGATAATGCATAAACCAACTGCAAATGGGTTGGATTCTGTCACGGTTGCCGCCTCGAACGAACAGGGTGCTACGAAGAATAAGATTTATCAATGCAGACTCCTGTCGCAATTGATTTGCCTTTTCTATATTTAACTCTTCCTCATCAAGATCAATGTACATGAATCTGACTTCTTCAAGTGGAGGATATTTGCCCCTCCAGAGGGCATCTTCATAGGCCATCTCATTTAAGTCTGTGCCAGAATCTGGAATGCCCAATACATGATTCATCTCTGCCACTGTGATCCCCTGAACATGTCCATCGACTGAGTGATAATAATTTGACTCTGTCTCATCTTCGGCAACTAGCAGAGTAGCAAAGAATTCATAGTGCCTCTCCTTACACCAGGTCAACTTCTTGTTTGAAATCAATTCTGCAAGGCCTGGAGTAGAGCTGAATATGGTGTGAACCTCAGGTCCTGCAGCTGCGGTGATCTCATCCCAATCAACACAATGTGGGTCCCTAGGACCAGTCTTGGGTGCAGAAAAACACATATAAAGTTGTTTCTGAAACTTAGTGTAGAATCTGAAATCTTTGGTATCCTCTCGCCGCTGAGGGAACCATCTTGCATAAGGGACAGCCCGCTTCTTTTTCAGGGTTTCCATGGACAATTTGAGGACCAAATTGTCCACGGGTTCATCCTCAGCCACCACGGTCTCAGTAACATCTTCATCTATCGGGTCCTCAGCATAAGTGTCATCGTCAACGTCCTCGGTGGTCGCAAAAGAAGACCCCGCAACCCGTTTCCAATTGTATCCTTGATCATGCTGCTGCTGTATATCCCCTCTAGTAGCTTTTCTTGTGCGAGGAGGAGCGGCACTGCTAGCCGTCTCATCAATGTAAGCAGGATCACCCCGGCTGCCACTGTCACGACGACCACTCAGTGTCCTGCTCAGAGCCTTGCCAAACTTCTTCAATGAACGCGACATCTCGAATCACTCCCTCTGACCAAGTGCCCACTGACGAATCAATCCACTGACAAGAGTCCACTGACGAGGTGCCAACCCCACCACAGTCCAACCCTAGACACAAGCACGGGAAAACCTATTCAAAACCTAGAACTCGGTAACCAAAGGAATATGCGAGAATAGGAGGTGGGAAGCTGTTACCGAGCCCTAGAAGGGAAGAGGAAGCCGCCGTGCGCGAGAGGATCGTCCCCTAGGCCTTTCCCGGTAGGGGAAAGGAGGGGAGCTCGACGGAGACGAGGCGCACGAATCGGGCCGTCCACCTTCAATCCCCGCGGTGGGAATCGAAGAGGAGGACGAGGGGAAGCCGCCGGTGGTGGTGGATTTCGCCGGAGGACCTTCCCCGGTGAGGAGAAGTAATAGGGGCGGCGCTGGTTAGAAGTGGACAGTGAAGAGAAATGAGGAGAGAGGGAGGCAGAGGGGTAAGTCAAGGCTCGATCTGCACGGTTGGGCTCCGTCGGACGGCGTCCGACGCCTATCGGACGGCGTCCGACAGTACGGTTGCAGCGCGAAAACGCCTCGTCGGACGGGGTCCAGAGAACTCAAGACAGCGTCCGATAGGAGGATTGCAGCGACGAAAAGACCTCGTCGGACGGCGTTCGCTAGCTACCGGACGGCGTCCGACAGGACGTATGCGACGCGCGCAAGACCCCGTCGGACGGCGTCCGAAAGTTTCCGGACGGCGTCCGATGAAGGCAGAAAACGCCACAGCAAGCACTTCTGACCAGTGGGCCCCATCGATACAAGAATTTTTATAAAAATAGTGTTTTGAAGGGATATTCTCCATTTTTGCTCAATAATCAAAGAAAAATTCAAATGTGAGCAATATGAAGTTATTTTAAATTTTAATTTTGAAAGGGTAAGATTCTAATATGACAGATAAAACCAACCAAATTCAAAAAACTCAAATTTTGATCTTGGAGATCAAGAAAATGTGTGAACCCAAATTTTGCCTTGATGTCTCATTTAGGCATGAGAATCGCGCATAGTGGTTCACTTTAGAGTTTAACCACATTTTTTAAATTTTGGCTCATTTTCAAATATTTTCAACAATTTTGATGCCATATGATTTTCAAGAGAACAAATATGCATATGGAGCAAATTTTTCAAAAAGGATAAGATTTTTCAAATTGAGAAGTTTGAAGCGGTAAGAAGATAAGGATAGTCTATTAATTTCAAATTTGTTTTGGCTTGAGATATAGGACAAGAATGTGCTAACCCAAAATCAAACTTATCTCTTCACCACTAGAGGGAGTTTTCAGATCATGATTTGAAATTAAACTCCCCTAAATGTGACATGGGTCAAAAGCAAATGGAAAAATTCAAATAAGACCCAAAAATCACAAAATCCAATCAACACGCATTTGATATATCTAGTATGTTGAATTCATTTCTTAATTTGCAAAAACGTGCCTCATCCAAGGGTTTGGTGAAAATATCCGCCAATTGGTCTTCCGTTCGCACGTAGGCAAGCACAACGTCACCCTTTGCAACGTGGTCACGAATAAAGTGATGCCGGATGTCGATGTGCTTTGTACGGGAATGTTGGATCGGATTGTTGGCTATTTTCACCGCACTTTCATTATCACATAGAAGTGGCACTTTTTCAAATTTTAGCCCAAAGTCACTAAGCATCCATGTCATGTACAAGAGTTGAGCACAACAACTCCCCGCCGCTACATATTCCGCTTCCGCGGTAGATAGCGCCACGGAGTTTTGCTTCCTCGAAGTCCATGACACGAGTGAACGTCCTAGCAAGTGACAACCCTCCGAGGTGCTTTTGCGATCAATTTTGCAACCGGCATAATCCGAGTTGGAATAGCCAAGAAGCTCAACACGCGCTCCCTTGGGGTACCAAAGTCCTAGGCTAGTAGTGATTTTTAGATATCTCAAAATGTGTTTTACGGAAATAAGATGCACTTCTTTAGGGGATGCTTGAAAGCGAGCACACATGCACACACTAAACATAATATCGGATCGAGAAGCGGTGAGATAGAGAAGCGAACCAATCATGGAGCGATAAAGCTTTTGGTCCACGGGCTTTCCATCTTCATTTAAGTCAAGATGCCCATTAGTGGCCATTGGTGTTTTGATCGATTTGCAATCATCCATAGAAAACCGCTTGAGAAGGTCCTTTGTATATTTCTCTTGACAAATGAAGGCCCCTTCCCGAAGTTGCTTGATTTGAAATCCAAGGAAGAAAGTGAGTTTTTCAATCATAGACATTTCGAATTCCTTGGACATCATTTCTCCAAAGTCCTTACATTTAGATTTGTTAGTGCATCCAAAGATAATATCATCCACATATATTTGACAAATAAATAAGTCATTTTCTATAGGCTTTAGAAACAATGTGGAATCAATCGCACCGGTCTTAAATCCCTTTTCTAAGAGGAAGTCCCTAAGGCGCTCATACCATGCTTTAGAAGCTTGCTTGAGACCGTATAGCGCCTTAGTGAGCTTATAAACATGGTTTGGGTGTTTAAGGTTTTCAAAACCGGGCGGTTGCTCAACATAGACAAGTTCATCAATAAAACCATTTAGAAAAGCACTCTTAACATCCATTTGAAAAAGAATAATGTTATAGAGAGAGGCGAATGCCAAGAGTAACCGTATAGCTTCAAGTCGAGCAACGGGGGCGTAGGTTTCTCCATAGTCAAGTCCTTCTATTTGTGTGAAACCTTGAGCCACCAATCTTGCTTTGTTACGCATCACTTCACCGTTTTCATGTTGTTTGTTGTGGAAGACCAATTTGGTTCCAATGACATTGTGGTCCTTCGGTCTTTCCACAAGCTCCCAAATCTCATTGCGGGTGAAGTTATTTAGTTCTTCATGCATGGCGTTCACCCAATCCGCATCCGCCAATGCCTCATCAATGGTTCTAGACTCAACAATAGACACAAAGGAATGATGCTCACAATAATTAGCGGTATGAGAACGGGTTCTTACGTCTTGATTGAGATTGCCAATGACTTGTTCTAGGGGATGATCCTTGGAGAGAGAGCGATGTTGTTGGACGGGTACTTGTAGATCATCGTCTCCCCCTTGAGCTTGATCAACTTCAAATTTTGCATCTCCGTCCACCGCTTGATCTTGAGTTGTTGGAGAGGTGTCTTGAGCTTGATTATCGATGGAAGTGGTGGGAGAGATTACTTCATCTTTTGGTGCCTCCGGTGAGGGTCTAATTTCTCCCAACTCCATGGCTTCATGCGGCGGCTCATCACCTACATTTCTTGTCATATCTTGCTCATTTTGCGAGCCGTTAGTTTCGTCAAATTTAACATCATAGGCTTCCTCAACTAGCCCGGTAGAATTATTAAAAACTCGAAAAGCTTTGGAGCGAGAAGAGTAACCTAACATTATATCAACATCACACCTCTTTTGGAACTTACCCAAATGAGTCCTTTTTTTATAGATGTACACCTTACAACCAAAGACTCGAAAGTAAGAGATGTTGGGCCTTCGTCCCACTAGTAGTTCATATGAGGTCTTGTGAAGGAGTCGGTGGAGGTAAAGGCGGTTGATGGCATGGCACGCCTTGTTGATGGCTTCCGCCCAAAAAGCATGCGGCGTGTTATACTCATCAAGCATTGATCTTTTCATCTCTATCAACGTACGGTTCTTCCTTTCCACCACTCCATTTTGTTGGGGAGTATAGGCCGCCGAGAATTCGTGCTTGACTCCTAACTCATCATAAAATTCCTCAACATTTGTGTTAGTAAACTCGGTGCCATTATCACTCCTCACCTTTTTAATAAAAGAGTCAAATTCCTTTTGAGCTTTCAAAACAAATCTTTTAAACACATCACCGGTAAGTGATTTATTTGTAAGGAAAAATACCCAAGTGAAGTGAGAGAAATCATCGACAATCACATGACAATAAGAATTACCGCCTATGCTCGTATAGGTGGTTGGGCCAAATAAATTCATATGCAAAAGTTCAAGTGGTCGGGATATAGACATGAAAGTCTTAGTCGGATGAGAATTAGCCACTTGCTTGCCGGCTTGGCTTGAGCTACATAAACGATTTTTCTCGAATTTGACATCCTTCACTCCAACAATCAAGTTGTCTTTAAAAACCTTTTTCAAAGTGCCCATTCCAACATGTCCAAGACGTCTATGCCACAACCAACCAAAAGTGGTTTGAGCAATAAGACAAGTCTTGATTTGAGAAGATTTACGGTTTGAAAAATCAACCAAATACAAATTTTGAAACCGGGTGCCTTCAAATGCAACACATTAATCCTTGGTGGAAACAACACGAACTCCGTTAACCGAAAAGAAGCAATTAAAGCCTAAATCGCACACTTGAGCAACGGAGAGGAGATTAAAGTTACAAACTTCCACCAAGAGTATTAGAGATGGATAGGTCATTGGATATTGCAATTTTACCTATACCCTTTACCTTTTGCTTGGAGTTGTCCCCAAATATGATCTTGTGTTCGGGGTCCTTCTCCTCTTCTAGTGAGGTGAACATACTTGAACTACCGGTCATGTGTTGGGTGTAACCGCTATCATCCAATGCCGGCCACCGCTCTTGTAGTTCACCTACACACACAAATTCAAGCTTGGGCTTTAGATATCCAAGACTTCTTTTTGGGTCCTTTTGAGTTAGTCATCAAACATTTGGGCACACAAATAGCTTTTACATTCTTCTTATCATTTGGTGCACCAACATACTTAGCATAAGTAGAGCCATTTTTCCTCACAAGCATGTAGCTAGCATCAAGCAATTGAGTTTTAGACATGAATTGAGATGATTTAGCAAGAGGACAAGCAATGACTTTGTGTTTCTCATTTTTACAAATGAGGCAACGGGTCCCTCCCTTAACAAAAGTTAGCTTGGGCTTACCCCAACCGTCCTTAGGCAAATCCCCGGGATGAAATCTCAAACCATACTTACCCAAGGTGTACCTTTAGTCCCGAAGCACCTTGTTAAGAGAGTTGTTCCCCACAAGTAATTTAGCCAAGCTAGAGTCTAATTGCTCAATTCTATCCTTCAGAAGCAAATTTTTCTTAACTAGCTCATTAGCACATTTAGCAACACCACAAGTACCAATAGAATAAGCATTTTCATTTAAAGTACTAGCACTAGTGGGTAAAGATGAGCTAGCATTAGGTGTGATAGTGGATGACAAGCTCAAAGATGTGTCATGAGACAAGCTAAGTAAACCATTTATAGTATCAATCAAGTCACAAGTCACACCAATATTGCATCTTTCAATTGAGCAATCAAGAGGAGTTTCATCATCAACATTAGAGCTAGCTAATTTATTCTCTAGAATTTCAACTTGCAAATTTAGAGTTTCGTAATCATCTTCTAGAGTCTCATGTTTTTCAAGCAAGATCTCAAATTCATTTGCAAGCTCTTTATGCACTTTCACTAACTTTTTCCTCTTTGATTTTTCCTTCTCTAGAGCATTATTCAAATCATCAATCAAAAGTTTAAACTCACTTTTAGAGAGGTGCTTATTTGTTACCTTCTCCTCTAGTGCCATGAGACACATGGGAGGTGTAGGGTTGTTGATAGCGACTCCGGACACCTTCGTGTTTTCATTGTCGGAGGAGTCCGCCCAAGAGCCTTCATCGTCGGTGATCCATTCCCCGATCACATCTTCTTGTATGTTGGCGGTGAGACAAAGCTTTTGCTTGGGAAGAGCCGGAGGAGCATTTTCCTTGATCGCAAGTCCGGCTAGCCCATGAGCTCTACTGTCTTCTTCGGAGGAGGAGGATTGGGAGGATGATGAGTTTGAGCTATCTTCCTTTTTGGCCCTTTGACCGGCAAGAGCCTTTTTCTTATCCTTGATTTGTGATCGCTCTTGCGGTAGTGACGGTACTTCTTCTTGTCGTCATCCTCATCTTCCTCTTAATTTCTTGCCTTGTGCTTGCTCTTTTTGTTTCTCGGGCAATCCGCCGCCAAGTGACCCTTCTCTCCGCATTCATAGCAACGCATTTCGAAAATGGATCTTCGCCTTGAAGAGGATGATCCACCGCGAAAGCTCATTTTCTTGATCAACTTTCTTGATCGCTTGACAAGGAGAGCCAATTCGTCAATCTCCGGAATTGCATCATCGGAGTCATCATCATCTTCTTCATCTTCAAGCTTCTTCTTCCCACTTTTGGCTTTGGCGGGGAGAGCAATTGACTTCTTGTTGAGCGAGGACTCTTCACTTTCGAGAAGTCGCATCTCATAAGAGTTGAGTTGACCGAGTAGCTTGGTTGGAGTCATCTTCTTGAGCTTTGACTTGGATGCTCGAATTAAGGTCACAAGTGGATTGAAGCTAAATGGCACAACATCAAGCATTTTTCGACAAATGTCAATGTCCTCCAAAACCTTCCTATCCGAGCATCCGGCAATTTCATTGACGATGGGGTTCAATCTAAGAAACATATCATTGACACTTTCATTAGGGAGCATTTTGAATTGATCAAATCTTTTTCTAGCTCGAGATAGCTTCTCCTCAAGCATCTCGGCACTACCAACATGAATTTCTTTTAATTGCTTCCAAATATCATAAGTTTTAGTGAGATTTTCAATACTATCAAACACTTGGGAAGAAACACTAGAGAGCAAAGCATTTCTAGCAATGGCATTAAAATGTTTGTACTTAGCATGAACTTCATCTAGAGCCATTGTTCCTTCCGGAGGATCCGGATAACCGGTCTCACAAGCAACCCACACATCATAACTAAGAGCCTCAAGATAACATTGCATTCGAATTTTCCAATAGTTGTAGTTGGTCCCATCAAAAATAGGAGCTTTTCCAATTTCTATCCTAGGCCTCTCTTGAGCCATCTCCTAGCGGTGAAGCTAATACCGGAGAATCTAGATGCTCTGATACCATTTGAAAGAGGATCCTAAGGCCTAGAGAGGGGGTGAATAGGCAATTTTAATTTCTTTTTCGATTATTCTCAATTAAGCATCATATTAAGAATGACCCAATCCTAGTTGCAATTATCAAGTAAGCGGAAGCGATAAACAAATTACAAGGCAACTAAGACATGGCATTCAATTTATCACAAGCGATGCAAAGAAAGTAAGTGCGGAAATTAAATGAGAGAGTGACACGGTATTTGTTTGACCGAAGTTCGGAGCCACAACTCCTACTCTCCGTTGAGGCTACCCCTTGCGCACAAGGACCGGCTCGCTCTCGAGCCTAACACCTCACTTACTCCCCGGTAGTCGTTCCGCCACTCCGGCGAGGTGGACTCCGTCACCCGTACACCGACTCGAGAGTAGCCACACGCCAAGGCCTACTCCCAAGCCCACGCCTCCACGAAGGATGTCGTCTTCAAAAGTAACAAGCCCGAAACGCCCCGATCATGCCGGATCGAAGGACTTCCATGAAGCTCGGTGTTGGGGTTTAGTGATTTGTGGCTTTGGATGATTTGTGGGTGGAGGAATCGCTCTAGATCACCTAATTTATGAGCAATAAGTGTGGTAGGTGTAGAGAGCAGCAAAACCTCAAAGAAGCCAGCCACTAGGTAGGTATATATACCCCTAGAGCAAAACTAGCCGTTGCCCCCCGGAAGGGGACAAAAAGACTAGCCGTTAGCCTCTACCGGACACCGTCCGACGGGCACCGGACGCCGTCCGACAGCGGCGACTGCTTACAAAAAAATAAGGTTTATCGGACGCCGTCCGGTCCCCACCGGACGCCGTCCGACAGTGCGGTGTGCACTGGATTGCGGCTAACCGGACGCTACCCGGCTGCGCCCAGACGCTGTCCGACGGGAGAAAACTCACTTTTTTTGACTTTATCGGACGCCGTCCGTAATGAATGGACGCCGTCGACAAAGTACTGTATGCGTGTTTTTGCTGGTCGGACGCTGTCCGGCTGCGCCCAGATGCCGTCCGACAGAGAGTGTCTTCGTGCTTGAAATTATGGGTGAGTTGAGGTGGGTTACTTTTCACTCTAGAAATCTCACAAGGATATCTTTAGGTATTTTTAGAAGAGGTGGACTAAGGAAACCGAGTTTTCGAGAATTCGCAAAGATCCGGCAAGATCCGTGATATTCAAACCCCTTTTGAAATCCGACAAAAACAGAAAATAAAACCTAACTACTCCTAAACTATACGTGACCTCATCTCTCGCCCAGTCACGCACTTAGAACCTTAGAGCAGCTCACGAATTTGTCGTGGCTTCAAATTAGGGTTTTACGTGAAGCCGAGTCTTCGCTAGGGTTCCGAGAAGTCCAAAAACCCCCTAGCACTTATTATTAAACATTTTGACATCAATGCCACTAATAAAAATTAGGGCACAACGATGCTCACAACTCAGGAAAATGGGGTGGCTGAAAGAAGGAATCGTACTCTTATGCACATATGGTACGTAGTATGATCTTCCCTTCCAGTTTACCAGTAACCTTGTGTATGGAAGCTTTAAAGACAGCCGCTCATATACTTAATCAGGTCCCAAGTAAATCAGTCCTAAAAATTCCTTATGAATTATTAACTGGGAGACGTCTGATTCTAAACTATCTACGACTTTGGGGCTGTCCTGCTAAAGCTAAGATTTTCAAACCACATATTGGGAAATTAGACCCTAAAATTATGAGTTGCCATTTTGTGGGATACCCCGATAGGTCTAAGGGATATCGTTTTATTGTCGAGATCGTACCACTAAGTTTGTGGAAAAGAGACATGTTGTGTTCTTAGATAATGGCCAAATCAGTGGGAGCTCGGAGTCGAGGAAAATAGACCTTGAGGAGGTACGAGATTTTTCTTCCACACCGATGATTTATGAGCCTATTTTTCTAGCGACCTAGGTGGCTACAAGTCTAATAAAAAACACTGCGATTATGTTATAACCCATGGGCCTTAGCCCAAAGCTGGCCCATCTAAGGGGGTTTATAGGCAGTTGTGTGTGGGGGGGGATGGAACCCGACGGGTTGGCTTCCAGGGAAAAAAAACCACCAGCCGCCGCCATCCTTGTTCATCCGCCGTCACCACTCCTGTTGTCTCCACCGCCGTGCTGCGCCGGTGCAGCGTCGCCGCCGCCTTCCCCTTGCGCCGCCGCCGCCGTCCAGCGCCACGCGCCGCCAACACCCAGTGCAGCGCTGCCGCCGCCGCCCAATGGCTACACCACTACCGACTCGCCGCCCTGCTGTCTCGGTTGGAGATCGACGGGAAGAGGCAAAGGAAAGAGGTAGTAGTGAAGGAGGAAGGTAACAATACAAGTTAGGGTTTGTTCTTCGTATTTTCCCCTCTTATTTACTGCTGTATAGGAATGTAGTAGGGGATTTCCAATGCAATTCCATCGGATTAGATGCTTGTTTGAGGGTGTTAGTGATGGTGATTGTTGGGAGATGACGTTTATTAGGTCATGGTTATTGCAGCAGCGTATATAGCGATTTTGGCATGTTTAGGTTGGGAATCCGCACCCGGTCTTATTACAAAGGTGGATGGCACCGACTTTATCTTCGTTTTGGATATAAGGACGTAGAAAACGGACGAGAGATGTAGGAGTTATGACCGTTTAAATGTGGCTGTCTAAAATTTCTATTTATTGAATTAAAGGTTTAGTGGTATGAAAGGGGAATGATTTCTTTGGAGGGAAGGAAGGGATGCGCGTAGGAGCGATATACTTTATTTGTTGCCTTGCTTGTGGGAGTATTAAATTAAGATTCATCGCCTTCTGTAGGTGGTGGTGCGACTTCGTCGTCGACAGTACGTCGTGCTAGCCCCGTGATTAGAAAGGCAAGTATATGTCATTCAAAGGTTTAATAGTTGATGAATGTTGCTAAGTGAAGTTATTATACTACTACATTGTAAGATCCATTGTGAGATGCCTATTGTTGAATTTGTTTATTTGTATAGTTGCATCTCTTGCATTGAATATATATGACAGGACCTACCCTCGGGTAGGCATCCCACTGACGTGGGAGGAAAAAGCCCTACTTCGGTAGGCACTCTACGGGAGTGGAGTATTTGGTCTCCGGCCTTGATAGGACGGGCAAGGGTGTGCACCGACGGGTGACACTCTAGCTATATCGGTATGAGCTCACAGATACATATGCATAAAACATTGCATTGCATTTATTGATGAATTAAGATGGTTATAGTGACAGTGGCATGATGGATGAGGATTGGTATTAAGTCATGTGGTACTTTTAAAGTAATCTCTTTGTTTAATATATACTTGCTGAGTCGTGGACTCACCCCTACTTTTTAATTGTTTTTAGGTGATCGATGAAAGTGACATGCATGGGAGGGTGTAGCACAACTCCTTTCGGCACAAGGGCACTCATATCTTAGTTAAATTCACTAGATTTGATTATCTTTACTTCTTAGGCTATTTAGAGAACCAATTATGATTCTTGTCTTGTGTGGAGACTTATGTTTATTCTGTTCATTGGTTAATTGGTCTGTTCATTGTTTAATGACCTCGTCGCCGTCGTTAAAAGGTAAAAGCGAATTGGTTATTGATATCGGGCCTCGTTGGAATGGACCAATGAATGGGTTGTGTGATTGTCGATTATGTTCTTGATGTTGATGGATGATATTACTTGTGCATTCGTTTGATAATTGTCCTGTGTGGAATAGAGTAATTTATGGGGAGATGATGTCGAAATTTGTATCTTTTCGTAGAGTTAGTAATATTCCAAACCCGGTTGGGTTGGGGTGTTACAAATTGTACCACCTGTTGAGGAGTTAGATGAACCGAATGTAAATTCAAATGATGTTTATGATGATTAACCTCAACATCTTCCTATTTCTCATGTTGAACCCTTGTGAATATCACAGCGAGACAGAAGATCTGCCATTAGCGGTGACTATGTCATCTATATGGTAGATGATCCCACCTCCTATAGAAGGCAATGATGTGTGAACTTTCATCTAAGTGGCTGGATGCTATGCAAGATGATTGAAATCAATGAGCAAAAATGACGTATGGGACCTAGTAGAGATTCATGACAGGGTCAAAAACAGTAGGCTATAAATAGGTCGACAAAGTCAAGCATGACTCTAAGGGAAATATCGAAAGGTTCAAAACTAGACTTGTTACTAAAGACTTCTCACAAAGAGAGGGCATTGACAATAATGACACTTTTCGCCTGTCTCAACTAAAGATTTCTTTAAAATTGTTATGGCACTTGTAGCTCATTATGGTTTAGAGTTACATCAAATGAATTTTAAAACTGCATTTCTAAATGGTGACTTGCAAAAGAATGTTTACATGGCTCAACAGAAGGTTTTGTCGTAAAAGGCAAGAAGCATATTCAATTTATGGATTAAAACAAGCGTCAAGGCAATGGTACCTAAAGTTTGATGAGATTGTTAGAAAATTTGGTTTTAAGGAAAACGAAGTGGACAACTGTATTTACACTAAGTTTAACGGAAGTAAGTATACCACCTTGGTGCTTTACGTGGATGATATCTTATTGACTAGTAGTGATAACGATATGTTGTTTGAGACCAAAAGATTTTTGCCTTCAAATTTTGATATGGAGGATCTTGGTGAAGCAGGTTATGTTTTAGGCATTAAGATTCACCAAGATCGATACAAAGTAAATTAGGCGTATCACAAAAGGCAAATATAGCAGAATACTAAAAAGGTATAATATGGAGAAGTGCACTGCTTCGCCTGATCATATAGTCAAGGGTGATAAGTTTGGCAAATTTCAATGTCCGAAAAATCAATATGAAATTGATCAAATGAAGTCGGCACCTTACACTTCAGCTGTCGAAAGCATTATGTATACACAAGTATGTACTCGCCATGACTTATCTTTTGTTATGGGATGCTTGGCAGATATCAGTCAAATACATGTTTGGACTACTAGAAGGCCATAAGAGAGTCTTGCGTTATATGCAAGGCACTAAGAACTACATGCTTGAGTATAAGAAGTCTGAAAGCCTTGAAGTTGTGGGCTATTCGGAAGCTACCTTTGCAAGGTGTGTGGATACTAAGAAGTCCACGTCAGGTTATATCTTTACCCTTGCTGGAGGAGCTATATGAGGCAACCGGGCAGGTTGTATGGTTAAAGAGCTTTATTCCCGGACTTAGAGTGGTAGACAGCATTTCTAAACCACTCATGTTATACTGCAATAATCAGCAGTTTTCTATTCGAGTAACAACAAATCTAGTGATACTGCCAAACACATAGACATTAGATACCATGTTGTGAAAGATAGAATCCAGGATCAAACTATTATTGTTAAGCATATTAGTACTGAATCTATGTTAGCGGATCCACTCACCAAAGGCTTACCACCCAGCGTCTTTTGTAATCATGTTGCGGGCATGGGAATTTTGGGTAGCCTATGATTCTGGATATTTGAGGGCCATTGTGCAAACCATCTCTCGTAAGAAATAAATGTTTACCAATCGAGATAGAATGGTGCAGTATGAGTATTGTTATTTCACTGGTTGAGAAGATAGCCTTTGCGATGCATGCTCTATTATATTATTTTATTGAGAGAGGACTTATGATGTTAGCCTTTCGATCAAGTGGGAAAATGTTGGATGTGATCTACGTCTAACAGCCAATCCGAAAAATAAGGGAGCTGTTAGCTCCAACTAATCGTGCCCTAATGGGGGGCACACAACCAACTAATGGTCGTGGCCCTTGGTACACAGCGCAATAGAAATAGGGGGAACCAGCACCTCGTAGCGAGCCAATGTAGATATGAGGCAAACGACTCCCCGATAACCCCTCTAAGCCCGATCCGATTCTTCTGGGTGCGCTGCAGCATTGGGAAGGTCGTCGCCGGCGAGGTCATCACTGCTACCGCTTCTCTGTGACCACTACAGCTACTCTGCACCGACTCTCCATCACACTGGCCTTTCTAGCCTAAAACCGATTGACCTGATGGCAACTTCGAGCAACAGTAAGGAACCCTAATGCACCTTAGTATTTGGTGTTTAATTCTTGGGCCAAGTTAATGTTTAAGTGCTTCCGTATCACGATTAGAATCTATCAAAATCAACCCACGAAAGTTGGTAATATTTGTTATATACCATTTCAACAATATAGAGCGTGTTCTGCCATTTGTGTTTCCTTTAGTTTAAACCATTCTTGAGATTCTTGAATCCTGGTCTTTCTGGCCTACCACAACTGTCTACCACTATGGAAATTCATCATAGAATCATCGAACAAAATCAACGAAAAATAGGGAAAAAAGGGCGAAAATAGTTATTTTCGTCGATTTTGTCTTATTTTCATCGGCTTTGGATCTAGTGCATCGAAAACACTTGTTTTTTCATTGGCTGCTGACGATTATAAATGTATTTTTGTCAGCCCGGCTGGGCGTCGATAGAAATGTGATATGATTCTCCCAATCCGCGACATGCTGCTAATGTGAAAGGAATGAAAGGGCGGAGCATCGGCTATCTCACCCCGTGACTAAACAACCGACACAAACCATGCTCACCCCTCCCACGGTGCGGGATGGTGCAGCGACTAGGAGAGAGAACTAAACGAAAATAGGAAACATATAAGAGCATCTCCAATGGTGCCATGTCAGCTAGCTATAAGACTTTCAACTCAGCCTTTTGATTATGTGGAGGAGAGAAGAAGAGTGTGCTAGCTACTACCTTACAGCCAGGCTATAACTGATTTTAAGGTATTTACCATCTATTACATATAGGACCACATTTAATCTTATAGACAATGTTATAGATAGCTCATTGGAGAGGTTGTCTATATGCTAACTATAGATGTCATGTCCACTTATAGCTAATGATTAGCTACACCATTGGAGATGCTCTAAGAACTTATCGATCTGTTTTTATGTGCCACTTTACTCGGCCTATGAAAGGCCTAGCTAGACCAATGAAAATAGTCCATGTGGTCCTCCAGGTGGTTGACGCATCCACCTAAAAATATTTGATATTATTTTTTTATCAGCCTCTAGCCGACAAAAAAAATTACACATGGCCGTAACGGATGCCAAGGAAAATGCAAAAAGAAAATACCATTTTCGTTGGCCACCGCTGCTCCCACCATGAAAAAAAAAACCAAAAAACAAATTTTCTCAATTTCATTGACCTTTGATTGACAAATATAATTCAAAAAAATTAAATTCTTCACGGCGGCCGTTTGCGTCATTATTTACATCGGTCTTGTGCAAAGCCGAGGAAATTAACTCTATGTTCATCGGTGTTTACCCGGCCAACAAAATTCTCTTTTTTTATTTTGGTCGGTTTTTCTTAAACCAACGAACAAAATTTTGTCTGACGAAAGAGTAATGGCTTCATGTTGTGCACGTTACGAGACAGTCAGACAGTGTCACAGTGATACAACGTGGGTATGTACACTACTGTATAGATATGCACATTATGAAACAGGGATACAGTGAGGGTATATACACACAGCTGTATAGATAGCTGCAGCGAGCTGCCTGCATGGCAGTAGCAGTGTATTTGTGTTCAACGTAAATTAAAACTGTGGCAGCTCGCAGCGATCGAGTGTAGTGTGACGTACTACAAGCAGTAAAAGTGGCAGTAACTCCTTTGGAATCGCTTGCATGTCCCGGCCAGAGAGATACTGCCCAAGGATCAATGGACTGTACGTTTTCCATACCGACTGATTTCTTTCTCTTTGTTTGTCAGATGAAGTGTTTTCTGTGTTTCCTGCTAGTTTATAATTAGTAGTTGCTTCACATTACCTACCTACCACTGATGTTGAACTTGAAATTAATTCTCACAAATATTGTAGGTAGAATCATATGTTTCTACATACGTCTGCGCTTGGCCAACACTACGGCGGATCGCCCTAGGCCAAGCGGCTCGTAAGGCCTGTGCAAGCCGTTTTAGAACCGCTTGCAGACAACTACGACTGATGCCCGAGGGGCATCACAAGCGGCTACCAAAGCCGCTAGTGATGCCCCTCTGCAAGCGGTTCGCAGGGCGATGGCGCGGGCGGGCTAGTAGGCCACGTGGGGTCTCTCTGCAAGCGGTTGAAGGCACGAACCGCTTGCAGAGAGGCATCTCCGTAAGCGGTTCTAAAACGCTATGCAGACATGTAGTTACCACTGTTCATTTCGAGGCGTAAATAGATATTTAAATATATATTTCAGGGATTTTTTATTTGTCGTTTAAATTTAAATACATATACGATGAGCATATAATTAGCGATCACACAAGCTTAAATATATTAGATAATACATGTAATAGTTATTTTCACGATTTTGTCTTATTTTCATCGGCTTTGGATCTAGTGCATCGAAAACACTTGTTTTTTCATTGGTCACGACGATTATAAATGTATTTTTCACCGGCCCATTTGGCGTCGATAGAAATGTGATATGATTCTCCCAATCCGCGACATGCTGCTAATGTGAAAGGAATGAAAGGGCGGAGCATCGGCTATCTCACCCCGTGACTAAACAACCGACACAAACCATGCTCACCCCTCCCACGGTGCGGGATGGTGCAAATGACTAGGAGAGAGAACTAAACGAAAATAGGAAACATATAAGAGCATCTCCAATGGTGCCATGTCAGCTAGCTATAAGACTTTCAACTCAGCCTTTTGATTATGTGGAGGAGAGAAGAAGAGTGTGCTAGCTACTACCTTACAGCCAGGCTATAACTGATTTTAAGGTATTTACCATCTATTACATATAGGACCACATTTAATCTTATAGACAATGTTATAGATAGCTCATTGGAGAGGTTGTCTATATGCTAACTATAGATGTCATGTCCACTTATAGCTAATGATTAGCTACACCATTGGAGATGCTCTAAGAACTTATCGATCTGCTTTTATGTGCCACTTTACTCGGCCTATGAAAGGCCTAGCTAGACCAATGAAAATAGTCCATGTGGTCCTCCAGGTGGTTGACGCATCCACCTAAAAATATTTGATATTATTTTTTTATCAGCCTCTAGCCGACAAAAAAAATTACACATGGCCGTAACGGATGCCAAGGAAAATGCAAAAAGAAAATACCATTTTCGTTGGCCACCGCTGCTCCCACCATGAAAAAAAAAACCAAAAAACAAATTTTCTCAATTTCATTGACCTTTGATTGACAAATATAATTCAAAAAAATTAAATTCTTCACGGCGGCCGTTTGCGTCATTATTTACATCGGTCTTGTGCAAAGCCGAGGAAATTAACTCTATGTTCATCGGTGTTTACCCGGCCAACAAAATTCTCTTTTTTTATTTTGGTCGGTTTTTCTTAAACCAACGAACAAAATTTTGTCTGACGAAAGAGTAATGGCTTCATGTTGTGCACGTTACGAGACAGTCAGACAGTGTCACAGTGATACAACGTGGGTATGTACACTACTGTATAGATATGCACATTATGAAACAGGGATACAGTGAGGGTATATACACACAGCTGTATAGATAGCTGCAGCGAGCTGCCTGCATGGCAGTAGCAGTGTATTTGTGTTCAACGTAAATTAAAACTGTGGCAGCTCGCAGCGATCGAGTGTAGTGTGACGTACTACAAGCAGTAAAAGTGGCAGTAACTCCTTTGGAATCGCTTGCATGTCCCGGCCAGAGAGATACTGCCCAAGGATCAATGGACTGTACGTTTTCCATACCGACTGATTTCTTTCTCTTTGTTTGTCAGATGAAGTGTTTTCTGTGTTTCCTGCTAGTTTATAATTAGTAGTTGCTTCACATTACCTACCTACCACTGATGTTGAACTTGAAATTAATTCTCACAAATATTGTAGGTAGAATCATATGTTTCTACATACGTCTGCGCTTGGCCAACACTACGGCGGATCGCCCTAGGCCAAGCGGCTCGTAAGGCCTGTGCAAGCCGTTTTAGAACCGCTTGCAGACAACTACGACTGATGCCCGAGGGGCATCACAAGCGGCTACCAAAGCCGCTAGTGATGCCCCTCTGCAAGCGGTTCGCAGGGCGATGGCGCGGGCGGGCTAGTAGGCCACGTGGGGTCTCTCTGCAAGCGGTTGAAGGCACGAACCGCTTGCAGAGAGGCATCTCCGTAAGCGGTTCTAAAACCGCTTGCGCAGACATGTAGTTACCACCTGGTTCATTTCGGGGGCGGCGCAAATAGATATTTAAATATATATTTCGGCAGGGGATTTTTTTATTTGTCGTTTAAATTTAAATACATATACGATGAGCATATAATTAGCGATCACACAAGCTTAAATATATTAGATAATACATGTAATAATGAACACTTTATATGCACCGGCCTAGACACACATGCATGAAGTACTAATGAGTTTGCAAAGTTAATAGTTAATATACATTGTGCAAAATGGACCAAACACTTCATTGTTTTCTTGCAGTACTCTTCTTGACGCTCTTTGACGACGTAGAAGTCGTCCCTAGTTCGTTCGTGTTGGAATATGGTTCTCGAAAATGAAACTCGCCCTGAGAGTTAATGACCTCATCGATAATGAAGCCGAATAGTTGTTCTTGTAATGTGAGCACCCGATGATGTGGTAACACTTCAGTATGTTTATCCATGTCGGGCTGCCAATTCAATTAAAGTGAAAAATAAATAAATACGTACACCCATGTAAATTAATGGAGTACATAAGAACGTTATTAAATTGTAACTAGATGCATGGTTGCGTGCATATATATACGAACCTCTTCATGAGTTTGAGGCTCAAACTCGCCGTGGCACATCATTTGGATATAGTGGAACACATAGTAGCCACATAGGTTGTTTTCCGCAGATTGTTGTTTTACGTATGATCGATGCGAGGCAATTACAGATCAGTAAAGGAAAGAAATATTAATTGATAAGGGCAATTACGTCGTTTTAGCGTACCCAGTTGCTTATCTTAACAACAAATTCCTTCTTAAAATGTCCTTTCTGAATCTCTTGAAAGCTCAGGAACGCCTTGTTAAGGAGGTCAATTATCCACTGGTATTCTTTTTTCGGTTTTCTCCTTGAGTCTTGGATGATGATCATACTTTGGTCAAGCTTTATGATTATAAGGATCCAGTGGAACCTATTCATATATTGCAACAGTTATGAAATATAATTAAGTAATTTATAGTGTGCCATCATGTGCCTTAAGCAATATAAGAACGAGATGTTAGTGAGGATATCAACACGTACTTAAAATTGAATGGCAGAAGTATGTATGGCTTGTAGTGCTATTGTACAAGTGCATGTACAACGTAGTCGTGGATTTTCTTTGGTTTTCCATGATATTGCCAGACAGCCTCGTTGACCAACCAAGGGTCAAGGAAGCCAATCGAGTTCAGCTTCTGCTTTCTAAGTCTTTGTATCTCCATTCTACAAAAAATAGGTTAATTGAGTTAATTAATTAGGGTTATCGGCAAGCAGCAGGTATAGATATATATATATAAACTTGGATGGTCGACACTCACAGACACCAGCAGGTCATGAAGGACACGTTGACGGCGTCTCCTTGATACACATTGTACTAGTTTTCAAAATCAAGATTTATCAATTGATCATTCCCTCGAAACAAATGTTCTTCTTGAAATAAAACGCTTAGTAAAGCATATCCCCTGGCGGACATGTGCTCGTACCATTCATGCGCGCGTCGCATCTTGACCGGTAGTTTTAGTATGTCCTTAGGGTCTAGCAACGGCTGGCCCAGCTTAAATGGCCACCTGACTTGTGCCGTTGGAAGATCATCAGTTAATCCATGGGCGGCATCTATGTTATCAAAGCCAGCTTCTCTCATGAAGTCATACTCCATCTGTAGACGTTTTACCTCCTCCTGTTCTTCCTTGCACATGTATGTGCCCGGAGGTTGTTTACTCTTGAAGACGTGCTTTCTGATAGTCCTTTGGTAGTCGGTACAGAGAGGCCGTCGGTACTAAACAGTTGTCGCGAATTTTTCCGCGATCTTTGGATCAATTTGATCCTTTGGCAGTGGATTTGTTTTATCTTTATACCCCTGTATCCATGCGTCCACAGCTTTCTTCGACTCTCTCTTTAGCTCCTCAGGCGTCATCTCATATGGTGTTTTTTCGGGTTCCTTCATTCTCTGTCTGAATGGGAAACCGGCCGTCCTGCTGCTTGGTGTCATTCTAACTGCAGGAATGCTCCTTTTGCTAGCAAGTTTCTTATTGGAGGGAGATGCCGGCTCCGTTGTTCCCCTCGGAGGCTGCTGCTTCCTTTTGCTTTGAGGGGCTGCCGGCAGTGTTGGGCTTCTGTGCATAGCGCTAGCGGGTGGTGGAGTGCTTTGTCTCACCGGCGAGACGTTGCTTGGTGGCGTGGCCTGTTTTGGTGGAGGAGGTGAGCTCCGTCTCGGTGGAGTGTTCTGTCTCGGTGGAGTGTTCTGTCTCGGTATAGATGTCACCTCCACACCATCATGAAACACGATGTACTTTTTTCGCCAGAGGACGATGTTATGGAGGGCCTCTTCAAGTTTGGTTACATCGTCTCCTCCGGCAATATCGAGCTCCATATCATCAAATCCAGCCACCACCTCGTCCACCGTGACCTTGGAGTATCCCGCGGGTATCGGGTTACAGTGGAATGTCTGGCCCGACTCCACCAGGAAGGCCATGCCGTAAGCCACCTTGAGGGTGAGGTTGTGCAGTTGGACGCGTAGCTCACATTGGCGGGACACGGTGATGTCGTCCACGGGATAACGGACCTGCAATTCGTCGGTCGACACGTTGTTTGACGCGTAGCTGCTTCGCCGACCAGAGGCCGGAGGACTAACCACATTGTCCGGAGGCATGACGACAAGCCCACCTGGTCTTTGAAGACTGGCGATTGCAGCATGCACTTTCCGTTTTAGCATTTCTGCCATATTTTCCTTGTGCTCCTTGAGCTCCCGTTCGATTTTGCTGACTCTATTGTGCTCTCTTACTTTCCTTCTTTCCCAGCTCCTGTATGTGGCATGATCATTTGAGAAGCCAGCCACGGCACCTACTTGCCAATTCCTCGTGTCCTTCCTGGATGCTCTGCGTTCCCGAGTGCGTAGGTAAGCTCGTCGTTCTCCCTGTCTACCACCAAGGATCCTGCACATTGATTCTCGATGGCTTCCACAATCCCTTCTTTCACGGGCTGCACTTGTGGTGCCATCTCCAGCTTGCCATCATCCTTCAGCCTCCCTCCGTGGCCCAAGGTCCAGTTGCGTGGACGGAGCTCCCAGTCTTATGTTTCTGGTACTATACCCTTTTTCCTAAGCTCATCTTCCTGCTTCTCCCATTTTGGCATAGCCTTGATGTAACCACCGGACCCGAGATGGTGGTGGTATTTTTTCTTCTGCGCATTGGCCTTGTTCTACTCACTCGCGGCCTTGCCTTCATCCGACAGCTTGTACTCCTCGAATGCTTGCCAGTGATCCGCTAGCTTCGGATACTTATTGAAGTCTGGGGTTGTTCCGGTCTCCACGTACTTTTTAGTGAGCTCGCTCTTCCACGACTGAAAGCATAACGCCATCTTGCTCAGATTAAATTTCTTGCACTTGTTTTCGTAAGCCATCGGAATCATGAAGTTTTCCTTTATATCCTTCCAGAGCAGGTCTTTCGTAGCCGTAGGAACCTTGGGCCATGTCTTGATGCTAATAGGGACGTGATCCCTAACAATGACTTCGCAGGCGTTGTTGAAGGGGGCCCCCAGTGGTTGAAAATTGAGTAATCACGTACTTTGTCAACGGCTTTTTGTTAGGCCCTCGTATTTGATTGTATTGGCTGTTGGACGTTTCCGGCTTGAAAAAAGAACATGAACACGTATCAGAGGTTTATTGCTATGAAGTAACATGATAAGAAACGGTCATTTTAGTGTCCAGGCTATATATACCTCACAGCCGTCGACGTTAGCTTCATCGGCTTCAGCCTGGATGGCGTGATCACCGGCTTCAGCCTGGCCGGTTGGATCACCGGCTTGAGCCGGGGCGGCCTGATCACCGGCTTGAGCCGGGACGGCCGGTTGCTCAGGGTTGGCCTCAACGTAGCTTATGAGGGTGCCCATCGTAATTTCGTTTAGTATAAACTCATCTCCCGCTTCGAAATCAAGGAGGTCACGTCCGGAGTGCGCCATCTATCATTGTGCATGCACGCGAAATAATAGAACATTTAATGCATTCCTCCACATGAAAAATACAATATTTGAATGTGTTTTGTAATATTTGAATACAACATTACGAACTTAATAATTGGAACCGAAATCCGGAGAAAGATTTCACAAGAAATCATGAAACCATGATTTCAGGTCCACCAACTTACATCCGAAGCATCATCCAACACAATTTTAATTCAGACAAACGATACAAAAAAACTAATTCGATCGTCTGAGCCATGGGAACCAATTCCAGATTATCTTCAAATGGGGAATATACAAGTCAGCAGGTCAATTCCAATTCTGTCCCCCCCCCCCCCAATTCTGAACATCAGGCATGGTAGCTTTGGGAGCTGGAAGCATCTGGGGCCAAGCGGTTCTTAATTGCACTCTCAAAAGGTAGCAAGTTGTTAGATGCATGCATATATGGTTGTTGACAAATGGAAGTTCTTTTTTTTATATAAAAGATTTGGTAATAAGGGATCTGTGATTTTTGCAAGTGTTCAGCGAGACATTTGGCTAGGCACAAAACATGCATGTGTTCCAAATAACCTAACATCACACGGTAGTCATGAATGTTTGTAACCAAAACAATAGTAATTAAAAAAACTCTGTCTGTGTATATATATAAAAAACAATAGTAATTAATAGCCAGGGATAGTATAGTCGTTTTCAACACTTGGTTTATGTGCAAAATAAAAATAGGTCTTAATATCGCAAAGACAAAAAGAAATAAAACCATGAATTAAATTCATGAATTCTCCAAACATAAGCAATAATGCATATAAATTCATGATCACCGGCTTACTTGAAAAACATGCCAGCCACTAATCCAACCAAATCAGCTTAAAGCTCAGATTAGAAAGATTATAAATTGCTCTCATATTGCAATTAAAGGGTTGCTAAACTTAATTAGCCATCCAACTCCAATTTGGGCTAAATATCATAGGTTGAATTAATCTGAAATTAAAGGTTTCTAAACTAGGACATCACTGCTCTTGCACAAAAGTTTACTCAATGCTCCAGAAGAATAATAGACCAATAATGAGTTCGGCTAGTACACAAACAAGCTCAGAACAGAGACGAACAGTTGCATACAAACTCACTGATGAAACTAATAGCAAGGTAAGCCAATACCACTAGTTCTTCAAAGTTAAATGTATAAGCAGTGCAGCAGAGATATTGAGTCTCCAGAGTGAATGCTAAGAGCAGTACTAGTCTAGATTCAACAAACTTTTTTAATTAACAGATTAAACAAACCTCAAACAGTGCAATCATCATCGAACAGTATAAATATATAGCCCACAAAACCACAGTGCAAATACCCAGAATGGGATCGGCCTCTATTCAAAGAATAGATCCCCAGATGCCCAATCGGCCACCGCCATAATACAAGAACAGATGGGGAGCAATGGGAGCACCACAGATGGGAGTGAGGGGAAGGAGAGGGGAGCAATGGGAGCATGACAGACGGGAGCAATAGGAGCATCTCCACCGCCCGCGCATTTCGTCGAACACTACAAGTGCATCACAGAGCAATGGGGGCAGGGGAAGGAGGGGGGCTTGATACCTCGGCCCTTCGTCTTCAAAGTGGCGGGAAGGAGGTCCACGGCGAACGGGAGCGAGGGGGCTCAACGGCGACGGTGCTCGCCGGCAGGGTGGCGGAGGCTAGTCGCCTGCGCACAGTGGTCAGTGTCGTGAGTCCTGCGTAGGTACTCGACGACGGCGAGGTGGAGCTTCCAGGAGGCGGCCGCCGTGCGGGGCTCGACGACGGCAAGGTACGGCCGTGCGGTACTAGACGGCGGCGAGGGTGGTGGCAGTCGGGCGCGGCGAGATTGCGACGGAACGGTTGAGGGAGATAGGGGCAAAGGACTTAGAGAAAATTTCGGCCACGAATCCTCTACCTTATATAGGAAAAGCCTCTACAAGCGGTTGGTAGCACGAACCGCTTGTAGAGACCACTTCTACAAGCGGTCCGTCATACTAACCGCTTGTAGAGATAACTTCTACAAGCGGTTTGTAGAACGAACCGCTTGTAGAAGCGGTTGGTAGCACGAAATTTCGCCCGCGAACCAGTAGAAGTGACGCCATCACACGCCACGTGCTGTGGCCATTATTCTTTTCAAAAATACTAAAAAACTATTTTTTGGCATTACTTTCATTTCAAAATATGTATTAGCCCATTTTTCTTTTCAAAAATAGTAGAAAAATATTTTGTGGCATTACTTTCTTTTCTAAATATGTACTTAGCCCATTATTCTTTTCAAAAATACTAAAAAATATTTTTTGGCATTACTTTCATTTCTAAATATGTACTTAGTCTTCCAAAAATATTGCTTCCATCTTATAAATTCTAAAAAATGCTATTACATGATAACATAGTTCATACAACCACATAATATATTTAACATGATCACATAATAAAGGTCATTCTAATCATTTACATTTTTTGTCTTTACAATCCTTCCTTCATCGTGATCGCGGCGTATGTGCGGAGCATCCATGCCTGTGTCATCCAGAATGCTTATGTCAACATCTACTGCAAATGGAGGGACCTCATCGAACTGATCGTACTCTTCCTCGTCAGTAACGTCCTCTACTCCGACAATCCTTTGTTTGCTTTGGAGAACCACGTGTCGCTTTGGCGGTTCCTTCTGCTTGTCTTTGATTTGATTCTTCTTTGGTTTGCTTGACATGTCCAATACGTAGACGACCTGTCTCACCTCGTTCACGAGAACAAATGGTTCTTTCAAGTAGCCGACTTCTTGGAGGTCAACGGTAGTCATGCCGTATTTGTCGACATTCACGCCGTCTGCGTTTAGTTTTACCCATTAGCACTTAAACAATGGGACCTTCAAAGGCCTATAGTCGAGCTCCCATATCTCTTCTATGAATCCATAATATGTGTCCACCCTGCCTCTATTGTCGGCAGCTTCTATACGAACATCGTTGTTCTGCTTTGTGCTATTGTTATCTTGTGATCTCGTGTAGAATGTGTAACCATTTATCTCGTACTCCTGCCATCTCATAATTTCAGCTGATGGTTCCCGAGCCAGATGTTGTAACTGTTTATTGTTGGACTTGCTCTTGAGGATATGGTTTTGTAACCATGCGCCGAAAGAATCTATGTGCCTCAGTATTATCCACGTATCAATCTTCTCTGGGAACTAGCGACGTAGAGCATTCTTGTGTTGGAGGACATACGGGGCGACCACTGACGATTGCTTCAACACAGTGAAATGTGCTTGCTTAAATGCCTGAAGATCATTGTATGCAACTACTTTTCTTCCAAGTGTTCCTTTACCTCGTAGCCTGTCCTCATGGCGTGATATAGGGACGCCGATGGGGTCTAGATCATCAATGTAGTCCACACAGAACTCGACCACCTCCTCTGTCACAAAACCCTCGGCAATGCATGCTTCCGGACGAGAACGGTTACGTACATACTTTTTTAATACGCTCATGTACCTCTCGAAAGGGAATATGCTGTGGAGATAAACAGGTCAAAGAATACCTATCTCTTTGCTTAGATGAACAGTGAGATGAACCATGATATCAAAAAAGGCAGGAGGAAAGATCATCTCGAGGCTAACCACACTTTGTACCACGTCAGCCTGCAGATCACCTAGTTTCTTTGGATCGATGACCTTCTGGGAAACGGCATTGAAAAACGAACACAGCTTTGTGATTGTCCCCCGTATCCACTCGGGCAGTACACCTCTTAAAACCACCGGGAGCAACTGTGTCATCAGCACAAGACAGTCATGGGATTTTAGGTGTATAATTTTGTTCTCTTTCATATTTACGAATCTCTTTACGTTCGACGAGTATCTGGAAGGGACCTTCACACTACTAAGATACTCTATCACGCTTTTTTTTCTCTTCTTTGCTTAGAGTATAACTCGCTGGCCGTAGGTACAGTTGTTCCGTATCTCTTTTTTCAGGGTGTAGGTCCTTCCTGATACACAGGACTTCAAGGTCGTTCCGAGCACTCACTGTATCTTTCGATTTCCCGTACATATCTATATAGCCTAGGAAGCTCACACAGACGTTCTTGGTGATGTGCATGAAGTCCAGTGAGTGGCGAACATCCAAATCTTCCCAGTAAGGCAAGTCCCAAAATATTGACTTCTTCTTCCATATGGGTGCATGGCCATCCTCATCATTCGGCACAGATTTGCTTCCCGGACCCTTTCCAAATACTATCTTCAGATCCTTCACCATAGCAAACACCTGCTTGCCACTGCGATGCCTCGGCTGGGCACGATGCTCTTCCTCCCCGTTAAATTCCCTGTGTTTCTTTCGCAACGCGTGGCTCCGAACAAGAAACCTGCGATGCCCCATGTACACCATCTTCCGAAAGCCTTTCATGTACGTGCCATCGGTTTGCTCCAAGCACTTAACGCACGCTTTGAAGCCTTTGCCGCTTAGGGCCGACAGTTACTGTTACCGCCACTGCTCATTGTTACAAATAACATTGCACGCAGGTTGAAATACTCCCTTTTGTATTCATCCCAAACCTTTACACCGTTCCATAACGTCTGAAGATCTTCAACCAAAGGATTCAGGTAGACATCGATATCATTTCCGGGTTGCTTAGGGCCTTGGATCAACAACGGCATCATTATGTACTTTCTCTTCATGCACAACCATGGAGGAATATTATACACATATAATGTGACTGGCCAGGTGCTATGACTGCTGCTCATGTCTCTGAAAGGATTCATTCCATCGGTACTCAAACCGAACCTTATGTTTCTGACCTCGTCTGTGAAGTCCTTGTACTTCCGATCGACCATCCTCCACTGCGAGCCATCTGCCGGATGCCTAAGCATTCCGTCGACATTACGCTCTTCTTTGTGCCAACGCATCATTTTCGCATGCGTTTTTTTTGCGAACATATGCTCCAGCCTTGGAATCAGAGAAAAATACCACAACACTTTTCCCAGTGCTCTCTTCTTCACACGCACCCCATCTACTTCACCTGGATCGTCACGCTTCGTCTTATACCGGGGTTCCTTGCACACTGGACATGCATCCAAGTCGGTATATTCACCGCGATATAGGACACGGTCGTTGCGACATGCATGTATCTTCCGAACTTTCAATCCTAAGGGACACATGACCAGCTTGGCTTGATACGTGGATTCTGGCAGGGTGTTATCTTCCTGGAGCAACTTCTTTATGAGCGACAGCAACTCATCGAAACCCTTATCTGACACACCATTCACAACCTTCCATTGAATGAGCTCCAGTGTAGTGCGTAGCTTCTTGTGCCCCTGACCACAATTTGGATACAAAAGAGTTCTCTAGTCCTCCAACAAACCCTGGTACTTCCTATATTATTTGTCCTCTGTGATATCTCCCTCCGCGTCACGCAACATCTGGTCCAGGTCATCATCCACACCAAACTGATCGCCTTGTGTATCTTCGACGTCCTCGTATGTCGTCGCGTCCGACATATCATCATATGTCACTTCCTCTTCATCGGCTTCTTCTTCGTCTTCTATGCTGGTATGCTCTACTTGGCCGTAGTGAGTCCAACATGTATAGTTCGGCACGAAACCTCTCATCAACAAGTGGCCCTGGATCCGTCCTCGAGTGCTCTTTCTCATTCCTACAATCTACACACGGACACCGTATGAAGCTTCCTGAAGGCAAGTCTCGAAAGACGACATCGAGAAAAGCATTCACGCTATCGATGAACTCCCTTGACCGACGATCCGCATACATCCATTGCCGGTTCATCTGCACCAATTAAATTAACAAAAACACTTATTATATTTTCCAAATTGAAATATTTAACTCGAAATAACTAATTGTTATATTTTTTTAATTACCTCTAAACTTCCTACATTTTTAAAGCTAAACCAACTAAATCTCACAAATTAAAAAACTTTTTTCAACTTTTTTCTCTACTTTGCCTAAATTATAAACATATGTAATTTTTATTGTGTAACCCTCTAATTTTTTTAATTACAAAAATAATTTATTCCGAACCTAGCAAAAAACCTACCTACTATTTAGCTCTATAGCAAATGAAATAATCACCCTACCTACTATTTTAAACTAATTTGAAACTAAAACTATCCAATAGATCACCACATTGCTTCAAAAGATCTAGAAGGGAGAGCTAGCAAAATAGACATCTTCCGATAAAAACTAAGGCACCAAGCTAGATCTAGCTCTCTAAAACAAATAATCACCCCTACCAACTAATTTCAACATCTTATACATCATCAAAAGAAGGACACATAACTAATATGAGACTTAAACCCCCCAATAGATCAACATCTTGCCTCAAATTATCTAGAGAGAGAGAGCTAGCAAAACAAACACCCTTCAATTCAAACAAGATTAATTTAATATTTCTCCACATCCAATGCAAAAAGATATGCAACATCCACATAAAAATGATGTTGGGACCATGTTTACTTACCTTGAAAACCTTAACTTGGAGCTATTAACCTCAATTAAAATTTTTGGCAACACCTCCCTCATGATGAACAGCTTCGCCCGTCGATTATCAGGTCGAGCTGCTCGGGGAGGAAGAAGGGCTTAAATGCCCTGGGCGGGAAGGGAAAGGGCATATGCAAGCGGTTCGTGATACGAACCGCTTGCAGAGATTATCCTCTGGAAGCGGTTCTTATCACGAACCGCTTATAGAGTTTTGCAACCGCTTGCATATCACCTTTCCCGCCACCCTCCCGCCCGTTGGCCACGAACCGCTTGTGGCGATCGGGTCGCAAGCGGCTTAAAGCGAACCGCTTGTGATGGGCCGCTTTGGAAGCTCTGATCCGCAGTAGTGCAAAAAAGGGACAATTCCTTGTGTCATTAAAAAAAATTATTATCCCCTGTATGCCATCCTGTGTGTATGACATGTGGGGTCATCTGAGTGTATGACATGTGGGCCCAGTGGCATACATGGTATTTTCATTTTTTTCAGTGGCATACAAGGTATTTTCCTCAAAACAATTTCTAGACATTTTCCCAATCCTAGGTTGGTTGTGTGGTGAGATTCCCGCATAGCCCACGTCTCTCTTACATGATCATTTATAAACAGGAAGTTTCAAAAAATTTTAAAACAAAGCAATAGTCCTTTTTTCTCTTCTTTCCCTCCCTCCTCCTCGATCACCCCAGCCGACCTGACCCCTCGACTCATCTGAGTGCCGGCGTGGTCTTTTAAGCGGGGCCCTAGTGGCCACCGACAATCATGCTGCGGAGGGAGGGGGTTGAGGGGAGGAGAGAGGGAAAGAGAGAGAGAAGAATCTAATCGCTTTGTTCAAACTTTGCAGACACTTTTTTGTATAAGACTGTGTGAGAGAAATCGAGGGCAGGTTGCACACGAATTTGGCGCATGACCAAGACACATAATTATTTTTCTTTTCAAGCGCAAAAGATCTTCTTATTTCTATATATGTGTCTGTGCGCGCGCGCGTCACCATTTATGCCTCCGGCTTAATTTGAGTATGTACTGGGGTTTGTTTGGTTGACGACTAAGATTGCCACAATTTAACTAATTAAGATAGATAAATGTTTGGCTTATAAACCACACTTGTGATAGAATTCTCCTTTTTTTGTGTACTGCATATGTAAGTGGCTCAAAAAAAGCACCACGCGAATCGCTGGAATTCTCGACGGCTAGAGCCGTCGATAAAGAGAGGAAAACCGTCGAGACAGAAATATCTCGACGGCCAGCCGTCGAGATTTGGCCGTCGAGATAGCACGGTCGAGACAGACAGTCTTTCTCGACGGCTCAGCCGTCGTTATTTCACTTTCCCGACGGCTAAAACCAGGCCGTCGAGATACATGAACTGGGCAGGCACGACGTGACTTTGGGTGCTTTCTCGACGGCCTAAAACCGTCGAGATTATTCTTAAGCAGGCCGTTCAGTTCCGAGGCCCATCCCACAAGTTAGTCACGACGGCCAATAGCCGTCGAGATTTTATCAGCAGGGAACGACGGCTCCTCCAGGTGGGCCATGGAGGTTATTCACGACGGCTTATGGCCGTCGTGATAGACTCTTCCTGGGTCGCGACGGTGGTTGACCTGGCACGTGGGCCATGGAAGCTATCTCGACGGCCATGGTGTAGCCGTCGAGAATACTTAAAAAAAGAAAAAAAATTTTTAAAAATTTGTAAAAATCACAATAATTTTGCAAAAGCTCTCGCACTCAAAGAAGAAGAAATGCAACTCTAAAACCCAAAACAGTCCCGCATTTAATTTTCCCACGATTTCACAAATACACATACCTCGACAATTTCGATATATCACAAATATCGTATCACAAAGATCACAAACATAAAATCCACATTCACGAACATCTAATTAACATTCACAAACATCGTACGACAAGATCAACATCATGAACACAATAAAGTAAACATCGATCATGGTCTGCCGTGGTGGCGTCTCAAGAGCGCTCCATGAGGTTGGCGGCCATGTTCCTCGAGCCGCGCCGCCTCGCCATGGGTCGCCCCGAGTAGGTGGCACGAAGGGCGAAGGAGTAGACATCGCAGAGCCGAACCCTTCGAGATTTTTCAATTAGTAAGTTGATATATGTACAATGCGATAGTATATTGATTTGGCATAGGAGATTTACCGCTGGATCACGAAACCGGGGCCGCCGACGCTCGGGTAGTTGGGTGTGGGGCGTGGGCGGCTGGGTCCCGAGAGGTGCCGGTGGTGCCGTCTGACTTGGTAGCCGCCCGCCCAACATAGGTGCCTGGAGGGCTGGATGGCTACCAGACACGGCCGGGCACACGGTGTAGGGACCTGCAGCCCCACTGACTCGAGGAGCCCGCTAGCCTCAGCGTGACCACTTGGACCGGCCTGCACATATATTTGATTTCGTTAGTAGAGATGATAAGATATGCACTATAAAAAGAATTGAATTGCGATCAGTGTTACCCAAATGACGAACGCCTCGGTATCCGGGCCTTCTGTCATAGTCCTCTGCAAGGCTCTCGGACTCTCTTGCATCGCCCTTAACATTTCTCTGTCATGGGCCCGCCTCCTCGTGTCTCTTCTGCTGCCGCTCTCTCTCCTCTCGCAGCGATCCTCGAATCGGCGACGGTCTCACCGCCGCTCTGCTAGCCCGTACATCGGGCATATACTCAAGACCTGCAACATGCATAATACAAGATGGCAGTTTTGCAATCATAATATACAAGTGTACGAAAGAGATCTTACTAGTAGGTGGTCGCCACCGATCGCCAGCGCCTGTGAGCCTTGCCCCCATGTGTTTATGAATCACATGAGGATCGAGGAGCCTCCTCGATTGCTCTCCTCCCGTGCTCCTC
This sequence comes from Raddia guianensis, assembly GCA_036346415.1. Lineage (NCBI taxonomy): Eukaryota > Viridiplantae > Streptophyta > Magnoliopsida > Poales > Poaceae > Raddia > Raddia guianensis. The sequence continues at coordinate 17,023,742 of CM070541.1, read as the reverse complement.
TCTATAAGCGCCCTTATAACGCTCCTACATGTCGTTGTGATAGTCAAAATCAAACAAATAACCAAACAGATATAGTTGTATTCACTAATCCTATCGACACTTACCAAACGGAGATAAGCATGGGGATCTAAGGTCGGTTGTCCACCAGTGGCGCTTTTTTAAGTGTGGGCTCGCTTCCACACGTCCATCGGGCTAGGCATAACCCCCGTCTTCGCCAACTAAATTGTAATATGACCGATATGTGTTAGTTCGAAAATCTAAAGTGAAGACAAGTAAAAAACTTTTTATTACCAGTTTCTTCCCCAACTGTGCGATCGACCACCTCCCAGTGTTTGTTTTGTAATCCTTCACGCCCCTGTTCTTCTTTGCCTTCTCGGACTTCCCCTTCCACTCGGGGCTGTCCCACTTCCTACCTATAGCCTCCCAGGCGTCCTCCTGACACCACTCAGGACGGACCTGGTTGTACTGACTGGCAGTCAAGTACAACTGGCGAGCAGCCTGGGCGGTGAGGTTTTGCTGCTCCTGTCTCCTACAAAAACAGAAAAATGTGGAAATTAGAAACGAACACATAAAACTTAATTGTATTGTGAGGTTAGGTTACTCACCTGTGATACTCCTGAACGGCCGAGACACGGGCATTGGACATCATGTCCTGTACCCTCTGCTTCGCCATCCTGTCGATGACAGGAGCGAAGTCCGTCTGCTGAAGTCCCTCTGCATGGAGCTTAACCCGAAATAAGTAGGATATAACAAAGAGATATAGTTAGAAGATAAAATCAATAAATGAAGCTGAGTTATTTTGTATCTTACCCAAAACTCGCGGATAACCTGATCATGGCGATGCTATCCCATGCGGGCTAGCTCAGAGTCATCCCATGTCAGACACTGGTCTTGCATCCCATCCCGAGTTATTAGCCCAGATAGTATTCGCCGCCAGGTGCCAAGCGCTGTCCCGGGCTGATGCCTCTCGTTGACATCCTCCGTAGACATGTTGCTGCATATTAAACAAAAATGTGACAGATTATATAATTAAATTCAAAATGGTATGTAAGTAATTGGCTACAAAAATATGTACATGCCACCGCTAATCTGGATCGCGGTCGTCCAGATCGCTGAGAGCGGCGGCCTCACCCTGCTCGGGCCCCTCTTCCTCCTACCTCCTCGAGAGGACGACCGCTCGAGAGGCCTCCTCCTCCTCCTCCTCCTCCGCATGCCGCGGAGGGTTGATTTAATCACACGGCATATCCCGATATGAAAATTAAAGAATAGTTAGTGAAATAAATAATTTAAATCTTGATAAATAATTAAAATTAAGATATTTTAGTACGACATGTAACCTCGGATATTTATAATATCCAGCAGAATTATCGTCAACATCCATAATATCTTCGCTTAACGATCCCACGACATCCGGGTCTTCTTGAACCTCATGTTCGTCTTCTTCTTCGACATCCGGTCTTCAATTGCTTGTAATTCGTCAAGTCCCACCCAATATCGACTACCATTGTGGTGTTCATCGGTGATCCTGTTGGACCTTCGTAATCATCGGTTGTTGGGTCTAACAATCTGCTCGCCGACGGACCTTAAACACAACCCACCACGACTTCAAATCTTCCTTAACACCGCTTTTATAGGTTTTTGGCATGGATAGGGAGATAATACACTGATACGCTGGTTTGCGAGAATGAATGGATCGTACCCTTTAAGTCCGGAAGTGTGCTTTACCTCAACTAAGCCAATATCATGTTTACGCGAACGCCATCATATGGATCAATATCGGTGGCAAGTGCTAGCCGACGTTCCTTGGATCCGCCGCGAACTCCGGATACACCCTATCAAAGTGTTGCCACGCTTCTCCATCACCGGATGAACCATCATACCGGTCTTACACGCTACCCTCCTTATGCCACCTCATCTGCTGCGCGTCTCCTCCGTAATGAAACATCTTTGGAGTCGTTTCTTTACGGAAAGTACCGCAATATTTTCTCGCCACTTTGGTCTTTCTTTTCTCCACAACCGCCGATTTATCTCAATATATCTGGACTCCCCACAATGATCACACACATTTTGGCAACCTCATTTTGTAATACAACATGCAATGGTTCGGACAATAGTCTATTTTCTCGTAAGGCATTCCCGCACCAAAGAAGCGCTTTTCTACACTCGTACTAACTTGGGGGCATCTTGTGTCCTTCAGGAAGCGCGTCGCTTAAACATCCTAACAACTCATCAAAACAATTGATAGAGAAGTTATACTTGCATTTCAGAGCCATCATCCGTGTTACCATAGAGAGCGAGGTCACGGTGGTTTGATCATGCAAAGGTCGTTTGGAAGACTCTAACGAGGTTAAGAATTCGGTCATAGTGGTAGTTGCTCGCTCATCATCAAAATCATAGCCAAAATCATCCATCATATCTTGCATTCTCGTCAACTTCATCAAATCCTTCGTCGGGAGGAGTAGGGACGACACGAGCACAACCACTCTCACCGTGATAAACCCAACGATTTATAACCGCCTTAAACCCATTTTTGCATAAATGCATTCCCATATCATACCGTGTCCTCTTTCTACGCTTTCCACACTCCGCATAAGGGCAATGAACGTCGCCGTGTCGTGGTTTGGGGTCGCTTTGAAAGCATTATCAACAAATGCATTGGCCTTCTCATACCATTCATCCAATGTTGTCCGCTCGATCTCCATCCATCGTACATCCACCTCCTCTCTTCATCCATCGGTCTTGACACGGAAGCTACACGTTAGGGTTTCGTAAAAGGCTTAGGAAGGCTTTAAACCCACTCATTTAGTAGCAGCTAGACGTGTTCATTGTGGCATCGATAAAACGAGACAAAATTTGAAGATAATAACCTATAGTTCTCTTAGTGCAACGATGGCTAAAAAGTCGAAAGCCGACAAAAGACTTATGTTATGCACTAGGAGAACTATAGGGTTATGTCAGCCAAATTTTATCTCGCTCTATCGATGCCACAAATGACACGCCTAAGCGGCTATCAAATGAGTCAGTCCACCGACGCCACACTTTGGCTGTCCATCGACAATTCGGGGTCATTTTACACAAACATAATAGAAATGAACGAATCACCGCCCAATTTCTTTCTGGCGTTGTGTTTTACCCTAACGGTGACGACAGCTAGGTTACTAATCGGTTCGAGACTTACAAAATACAATAAAATAGGCATAGCACATAGCAAAGCAAAATTATATCTATAATTAAATAGCAAAGCATTACAATTGCATTACCTAATTTCGCAATTTTATAAATTAGGAAATTTTTAATAATCATTACTTACAAAACTAATTAACTCAATATTATATAAAATGTATATATAAGTTGCATCTAAAATTAAATGGTAAAACAAAACAATTGCATTATCTAATTTTCAATTTTATAAATTTTATTAATTTTAAATTATTACTAATTACAACACTAATTAAATTTTCGACGGTTTAAGACCGTCGAGACTACACAACAATAATTTAAAAAAAGCGCGAAGAAACAACACGCACCACCAGATGACGGCGGGCGGTCGAAAGTTAGGCTAGACGCGACGGCGGCGGCTTCTGACGGCGCAGTAGGCGCTGTGTGCAATGGCGGCGCCACGGCGCTGGGGCGACGGAACGCGGAGGCGCTGGGGCGAGGGCGCGGAGGTGTCGGCGGGCGGGCGGCGGCGCGCGGCGACGCGCGCAGGCGGGCGGCGGCGGCGACGGCGAGGCGGCGCGGAGACGGCGCGGTGTGCGACGGCGCTGGCGACGGCGAGGCGGCGCGGGCGACGCTGGCGACGGCTAGGCGGCGCGGCGACGCGGCGATGCGGCGGCGCAGCGCGGCGATGGCGCTGGGGCGAGACGGCGGCGGCGCGACGGTGCGGACTCAGGGAAAATTTGCCTAAGTCCTAGCGCGAGTTTTGTTATAACAACTACTCTCGACGGCTTAAGGCCGTCGTGCAAGATCCCTACCAGACAATTAACCAACGAAAACATGACACGTGGCGACCTTAACTGTCGCGACGGCTTCGGGCCGTCGAGATTACAGGCCGCAACGCGAGACCGTTGGGTCGCTGTTTTCTCGACGGCTAACGGCCGTCGAGATAACTCCGTCTGTCAGCGTCTGCTCAGCCACGTGTCACATTTTCACAGGCCACGATCTATATCGACGGCCAGTAGCCGTCGATAATATTTAAAGGGTGACGGGCCCGCTTATTTCCTTTTATATCGACGCCGAAGCCGCCGAGAAAGATATGTGTCGGTCGGCTCTTGGATTGTCCATATATCGACGGCTTGTGAAGTATAGCCGTCGAGATAACTCTATTCTGACGGCTTCGTTGACTACCGTCATCAATAATGCTCGTCTCGACGGCCTTTTATTATGCCGTCGAGAATGTGCTCTATCTCGACGGCTAGTGCAAGACCCCTTCGATGGTCAACATAGCTTACTTAATTTTTATAAAAATTTAAAAATCTTTGGTGCTTCTAAATGGCTAATAATGTTTATGACATGATAATGTACTATGAAGAAAATTCGTATGCTCAAATTAAATTTGCAAACGGAGTTGCCTATGTAAGTGGTTATATCGAAAGAGTATAAGTGAGCGTTCTATAGAGTTTTATGATTTATGGGTCATGGGGATATCAAAATTTTCAAATAATGCACCATTGTGTCGGAAAACCATTGTATATAGATCATTTCAATTGAAATGTAATAAAATATTGCATTTTAAAAACATTACAATACAATTTGTTAGTTTTAAATATATATACATATATTATACCTAACCTAAATTATAAATACATATTATTTCAAGAATTAGTATGCAAAAAAATAACACCTTGCACCATTATATATTTTCCCAAAATTTGGGACTGCATCAAATTTTATTTTTTATTTAAGTTCTTTTTATTTAAATTGCTAAATAAGCAAATCTGGAAATTATGAAAAATACTTACAAAATGAAAAATTCAATGGGCCAGCCCACCAGTTGAGATTAACTATTTCTCGACGGCCACATTCTAGCCGTCGAGATTGATTCATTATGATGGGCCGGCCCATAATCTATTCACGACGGCTGATTGTGAGCCGTCGAGATAGAGTCTTCCCGTCTTCGCGAAAAGCCGGAAAAACGCTTGCTGCTGGCCTCAAGGACCTTATCTCGACGGCTTTTCTATGGCCGTCGATATTAGGGTTGATCGTGTCGACGGCATTTCCTTGGCCGTCGATATTAAGGTCACTGTGTCGACGGCCTATATCAGGCCGTCGAGAATTTTTCTGGCCGTCGAGATTTCGCGCGTTTCCTGTAGTGAAGAGTGACAAGATAACCTTAGTCTTATTAAGGTATGGTAATCATTTTTCATAAATTATGTCACTACCAGGGAACAAGCTTTCTCAAGCGGTTCCAAAAAAAGGATCAAACTTGTACAAGCGGTTTAATGCCTCAAAACAGTCTCAAGCCAAAAAAGACCTCTAGAAGCGGTTGGGGGCACGATCCGCTTCTAAAGACCCAAAATCCTAAGCGGTTTGTGTCCCCAACCGCTGCTATACCTTTACAAGCGGTTGGGAACACGAACCGCTTAGGATGCTTGACTTTACAAGCGGTTTAATAGCCCCAACCGTTTCTAGAGGCCCATTTTTCGAATAGATAAAAGGAAAGTTCCCCCCATTCTGTTAGATAATGTGCGTGGGTGGGTTGGCTAGCTGGGTGAGGTGTGAGTCAAGAGGTCCTGAGTTCAAATCCCACCTCCTCCAATATTTATTTGCCTTTTTATGTAGGGGGCTTATCAACCGCTTGGGAAGCCTTTTCCCTAGTAGTGTGTTTAGACAACTAGACAAGTACGATAAAAAACAGTTAGAAAACCTCGACAAACTTGCTCAAACCAAACCGCCCTACATCGTCAATGATTTTTTTCCTCTCACTAGCTAAAAATATGCTTAGTAAACAGTCTTGTATTTGAGGATGTTATTTTAATGGGGATTTCTTCTGCATGGAATATGTAACTTCAATATTTGACCAATATTACACCCATGCACTCTGCAAGATGCATCACGCACGTGTACATGTTTGTGTGTGTATTTGATCATGGTTAATCCCATGGCTTGCAGGACGACAAGACATGACGCCACAGTGTTGTACCTTTCGCTCGGTTATAAACCATGAAGCCGTGTACGTCTAGATTATGGGGTTGTTTGGTTTGCAGCCTCACATGGCCACGTCTCAGCTTAGGCATGCCACATCGGCTTGGGCATCTGTTTGGTTGGAGGCTGAGCTGAGGCGCGCCACACCCACTGCGGCAGCAGCCAGCCCCTTTTCTTCACCATTTTCGCCACAAAGTGTGGCGCTCAAATCGAGCGCCACAACTCGCCACGCCGCACTCGCTCTGCATGGTCCTACGCGAGCTCCCAGTGGCGACGACGACGAGGCTCCTGGCGACGTGAGCTCCCAGCGGCGCGGCGCGAGCTCCCGGCAGCGGCGGCGACGCGAGCTCCCGGCGGCGGCGAGACGAGGCTTCCGCGATGAGGATGGCGCTGGGCAGTGTTTTCCTAAACGCTAAACGCCAATTAGTCGGTCACCCACCGTTTAGCTAGATAAACGGGCTAAACGGCAGTTTAAACGGTTTAAACGGTGTTTAAACAGACAAAATGGTTGTTTAAACGTAAATGGTTGACCACTGTGTAGTGTTTAAACGGTGTTTAAACGGGCTAAACGACGGTTTAGGCGAACAGTGGCGCTGGGAAGGCCGACGTGAGGCTTCGGCGATGGTGATACGTGAGATTTGCATGCTAATTGCATCAATTGATTGATTAATGCCTTGATTTACTTGATTATTCGCTTAATTAATCGAATGATTTGCTTAATTCTCTTGTTGATTGTATGATTTTATGATTAATCGGTGCGGAGGAGAAGTTAGATAAATTTGCACTCTTACAACCAAACACTTGCCACCAATTTTTTGCCTAGCCTAATGTTAGTCATGGCTACGAACCAAACACTGGCTAAGCTAAGCCAAGTTAGCCATGCCACACCTGTAGCACTCTGCTAACCTTAGGCGTGGCTTTCTTAGTCACAAACCAAACAGACCCTATATATCCAACTATAAATTCGAGCACTGTGTCTCCGTGTCTTTTCTTTCTATATAGTACCCAAAAGTTGATGTGCTACGGACCAGAAGCTAATCTACTATAAAAGATTACAACATTTTCGATTGAATGGCTCAAAAGCTCGTGAAATACATGACGATAGGTAGATGCCACTGCAGAGTTACGGTAAGAAAAAGAGTTTTTTAATACGAAGCTAAATTGTTGGACCATTGATGTTTGATGTGGTTGGACCTAAAAATCATGGGTAGATCTTAACATATGAGGTAAAAGCTCATCCATGAAAAGTCATCAATCTATTTAATCTCTATAAATGCATGGAAACTCATTGACCTAGGATCTTTATTCATACATAACAAAAAATCAACACGCTAATTAGTACAATGCATGATGTCGTACATTTTATGTGTGTATAGATTTATAGACGGTCGTGATGAGAATTTTCTAAATTATGAGGTATCTGATAAATAGGCAGAATTCATTCAAGTTAATATGTGTTGGTTATTTTTGTTCAGGCCGTACAAAAATTAAGTAATCCCAAACAACTTAAATATAAAATTTAGTACTTTTATTATAACGTTTCACATTACACCATAGGGATTTTTCTCATGATCTTCCTTAAAAATATAATTTTTAAAATAGCAACGCATATATTAAAGTTTATAAAAGTAAGAGTCCATTAGTTAAAAAGCTTTGAAGAAAATACTTACAAAATTCAGATCAAATTTACAAAAAAAAAATTATATATTGTGGGCACCCTAGGAGATCCGCGAAAATACAATTGTTCATGATTTCAGTTGCATTTCGAAATAGTACAAACAGCAAAACTTTATTACATAACTAGAGTTATTTTACAATATGGTTTACAATTTTTAGGACACCTCCAAAATTTACGTTTCGAAACCATAGCCATGGCTCAATTGTAGGATAACTTAAAAATCTACGTCAAACTCTTACAAGTCTTCAAATGAAAAGTCTTCTGCTGAAAAGAGAGAGCCTACCCAAAAGAATGGTAGCCTGCAAAACAACGGGTAAGCACTTACGTTCTAACAGGTTTCCATATGCAATCCTATTAACTACATGCAAGGTTTTAACAGAAATTGGTATGGAGATTTATATATAGACTTAATGCATATTTTTATGATAATTTCATATAATCCTATATTTTCATCAATTCTTTTCTAAATATTTTTTAAATGAGATTTTTGTTAATAACCAAACTTCCAACATTTTCTCAACATTAAACCATACCTCTAACCTGATTTATATCAATATTTAGAATAGACATCATCCCTGCGATACAACTTCATATCCCAGAAGTACGGTCCATTGATGATTTGTTTTTAACGACTCTGCAGAATCTGTCCAACTTTACCCGTAAAATGATCAGTAATACGGTTTGGATGAAAATTTGTATCTTTTCTATCATGACATAATTCAGTTATGAGCAATGAACAAACCAAGCACCGGCCCCCAAACAAGTGTCCCCTAGTCCGCGACTAGAGCGACCCACCATGCGTCTCACATTCCTATTGTTTGTTCATGCTAAACTTCCAATAACACCAATAACAACACCAACCTTAATACTTCAACAACTCAACCACTTTCCATACTTAACTCCAAGTTAAACTATCTATGCAACAGACATGATTCTATATGCTTATATGAGACCTTGCCATTATTATGGCTAGAATATATTTCCTAGAGTTTTCCTATGATTTAATACGGAAGTCTAAATGGGTTTATGACTATGTGCAATTATAAATACATTTTAAATAAATTGGACTGGAATTAATTAACTAGAAAATAAATGCATATTATAATATTAGGGAACATGAAACCTACTTACTTCGGCTAGATCTTCGATATCAGGATGCATATTCGGGTATTCCCGTTCAGCTGAATCTGGGGTGATTAGTTCGTTTTCTACGCATTGGAAAATGGAAATGGGGAGGGAATTTCATAAAAATGCAAAAGGAAAATGCATTAAAGTGCATGAAAATTGTTTCTAAAAAATATTTTGGAAAAAGGATTAGGATTACCTAGGACGGTGATGGTTTTTATGATTTGAGTATCTCCGAAAAATTTCTTGTAAATGGAAATGGTGAAGGGGATTTTTGGCATTATTCTGGAAAGAATGACATGGTAGAGCGGAAGGTTGATTTTGGCATTGTTTTGGTAGATCTCCAGATAGCAAGAATTTATGCATATGTACGTGGAAAATATTTGGTGCGGATCAACAAATTTCTAGATATCGGGGTCGACGACAACAATTGTTATCGGAGTTCCAAGATGGAAATTGTTGAAGATATAAGGTGAAAATCTTGGAAATATATTTTTAAAAAAATATTAGGATAAAATATTTTTATTTGGAATTTTGGGATTTTTGGAAATAGAAATAAATTTTAAAAGCATTTTCCTATAAAAAGAGAAGGGAAACATTTTTTTTTGAATTTTTAAACTGTAGAAGGGTATTTTATATTTTTATAAAATACTAGATTAAATGTTTTGATTTATGGGAATTTTGGCAGAATTTTTGGAAGGAATTTGATATTTTAAAAAATGAACAACATTTTTGGATAATTTTAAAAGGAAAAGGGAAAGAAAATGGACTTCGGCTGGAGAAACTAGGCTTGGACCATTAGGAAGACAGGGCTGTGCAGCACATGTAGGCAAAGGCTGACATGCGGGCCCTATGCGGCAGTGAGACAGAGAGAGGGGAATGGAGGGCAATGACGGGTAGGATTCGTCGGCGGTGAAGGTGGCCGGAGATGGGGGGTGATGATGCTCGGTTTGTGCGATTGGTGGTGAAGGGAAACTAACCAAGGAGGCGGCGGGCTTCAGGGTGATCGGAGATGGCGGCACGATGAGTACAGCGCGGCAGCGGAGGAGGAGGTCGTAGGCGACGGTGCTCCGGAGGTTGCCGGTGGAAGGTGATGTATGGAGGAGAGTGGATTGGGTCGGGGAGGCGTCAGGGAAGCTATTTATTGGCGCGAGTGAGCGGCAACGACAGGCGGTGAATTCCGAGGGCGGTGGTAAACTCTAGCAAAGAATTTCGGTGGAGAGGCAGCGAACAAGGGGCGGTGATCAGGTGAATAAGGTTGGCGGCGACGTGGTGACGCCATAAAGGTCGATGCCATGGCCTGGAACTAGTGGCGGACCTAGGATTTTGATAAGACCCGGGCCAACTATCGACAAGTTAAGTTGTTAGATCAAACAGTAAATGATGTTCATAGTAATGTACGATGAAAATTTGTCCAATTACACACTCAATTTGTCTAATAGAAAAGTAACATACAAATGAAAGGCAAATTTGCTAATTTGAAATAATATAGTAGCTTTTTTAGGCAGATCGCTTCTTTGAAGCTTATATCTTAATCAATAGTAACGGTAGATTTCAGACCTAGATATTAAAATAAAAAATCAATATTAACGACATGAAATGGATAAATAAACAAGTTAATAGTAAGCAAAATTTAGAGCAAGCATTTTTAAATACCACTAGTGAAAGTTTTGACATAGTGACAGTTCAAAACACACATAAATGCAAGTCGAAGACAAACACTGAGTGCCGATATTTCTTCAATAACCATCTCTTCATCATTTTCTCTCTATATATGTGTTAATGTGTCATGCATAATAACTTGGATTTCTCACTATGTGTATCCGTATAGGTCATTAGATGATTGTCTAAGCACAAGCTATTAGATCAGGCAGCGGCAGAACCAAGATTTGTAACACAGGGCTCTACCTTTATTCAGAGGTCCGAGGCGAAGGCCAGGCTGGTGGGCGGGCGGCGGCGTCTGCTGGGCTAGGGGGGCGGGCGGGTGACGGGTGGCTGGGCGCGGGGGGGCTCAGGCCACAAGCTGGCGTTAGGCGGGGCGGGGCAGCGCGCGGGCGTCGGGCGTGGGCGGCGACGGGCGCGACGGGTTGGCTGGCTGGGGGCGGGCGTCGGGCTTGGCTGGGTTATGGACGGCAGGTTGGCGGGCTGCAAGGGGGCGGCGGGAGCTTTGAGGTTGGGGGTCGCGGGAGGGTGGAGCCGAGGAGGAGAGGGGGGGGGGGCGGGCGGCACTGGAGGTTGGGGACCGGGGACGTCTGGGCGGGCGGGCGTCTAGGGCGTCATGGAGGTGGCCGAGGAGGAGGTGGCGGCGGGCGTCTAGGGCGGCAGCGAGGTTGGGGACTGGGCGTCGGGCTCCTGGGCCGGCTGTGGCATGTGGCCAGTGGCCTTTGGGCTCGGAGGGGGGGTCTTGCTATGGGCCACGCCCCGGGCCGCGTCCCGGGTGGCCCTAGGCCTAGGTCCGCCCCTGCCTGGAACGGTCGGAATCGACGGCGGCATGCGATTCCGGTGGACGGTACAGCAAAGGCGGCGACGCTGGAGGTTTCAGGGGTGGCGGCACCATCAGGGGAGGAAGAAACAAGGGGCACCGTTGGATTTTGGGGCGGATCAATGGGCGCCGTCGGATTTGCCTTAACCGAAGGCGTACGCTGGGTGGTGACGTGGCTTCATCTTGTGCGCTAGATCTGGAAGAAATAATCAGGGTCGTCGGTTGCCACTTAATGCACCGGAGAGAGAGAGAGCGAGAGAGAGAGAGACGCCGAAGGCGTATCCCAAAAGGGAAAGCGGAATCCAAGAATGTCCAAAAAGGAAAGAGCTTAATTAAATTTTCAGAAAAAGGATTTAGGCTTTGGAAATTCATAGAAAATTGTAGGGAGCTTAGAAAAATATGAAATTGGTCTCTAAAAATTGAGAAAAATTGAGGAGAACCTAATGGCGGAATAAAAGTTGATATTTTATGGGATGAATATTCTATACAAATAAAGGAAGGGATTTCTTTAATGGAATAAAATAGGAGTTGCTTTTGAAAATTAGGGAATGATTCTATGGGCTTAAAAATGATTTTGGCGAAGACATTTTATGCTAAAATTAAGTAAATTTTAGGTATGTTACATATATTTTGATTAAATATTTTAAAAACAAATTATATAGTTTGACGGAAAAACAAATGACCGTAGTGATCGCCTGATGGAGATGGGTTCAAAATTGTTGTCATCGGACTACAATGACATACATACATGTAAATTAAAATTGATTCAACGTTTTATATACTTCAATTCGGTTTCCTAATCCTAATAGACAAGGATAAGACAAATATCCTGCAAAAAAGAGAAAGTAGGACCTGCTTGTCTCCAATGTAGGGGAATGTCCATAGAATCGTCACTACAGGAAACGCTCTAAGTGTGGGCGGCCAGACAATTCAGTGTCGGCGGCCAAATGCCGCCGACAGATCAATGTTGGGGGCCCAAACAATGCTGCCGACACAGACGGAATCAGTTTCGGCAGCCAGACTTATGCCGCCGACACTTATCAGCCACCTCCCGCTCGCCGGTTGAATTTCAAAATTTTACTCCCGCCAATTAAAAGATGTCGGCGGCATGACCACGATCGCGACATTGTTCCCTCCAAAGGATTCGGACGGATAACGGGTGGACGCTTATGTGGACCCGTGTAAGTCGAGCCATGTCGCTAACAAGCGGGCCCAAACCGTAGCCTGGGGAGGCATCTGTGTCGGCGGCATAACCTTATGCCGCCGACATAGATTAAATAAAAAATCGAAGTGCGGCGGGGCTCGAACCAATGACTGACAGACAACCAGCACCGCTACCACGCTACCGATGACCAAGTGAGAACAAGAATTTATTCTACATGTGTACATTGTACAGGATTTTGTATGTTTTCCGAAGGCATCAATATCGGCGGCATCCTTTGGGACCGCCGACATAGGCAATCTGTGTCGGCGGCATTTATTTATACCGCCGATACTTCCCTGCCCCCAAGCCCGCCCTCTCGCCTTAGCTCCCCCGGGCCCACGAGGCCTTCGCTAGGTCCCCGAGGAGTTCCTAGGACCATGCTATGGCCATTAGGCCACATTGGACCGGGGAGCGACGTCTTGGCTGGAACTCTAAGGCAACTTTCTCTTGAACGGTATCCTCGAACTAGCCCGAAACACGATACGACGTTAGGGTTGTGAGGGAAGTTGCCTTAGGGTTCCAGCCGAGACGTCGCACCCTGATCCATTGTGGCCTAATGGCCATGACATGGTCCTAGGAACTCTCCGAGGACCTAGCGAAGTCCTAGTGGGCCCGGGGGAGCTAAGGCGAGAGGGCGGGCTTGGGGGCTGGGTAGTGTCGGCGGCCATAATGAATACCGCCGACACAGATGCACACATGTCGGCGACCTAACGTGGAGCCGCCGATATAGGGCAATCTTTGTCGTCGGCCCTGATCAAAACCGCCGACACTTCCCTACCCCCAGCCCACCCTCTCGCCTTAGCTCCCGGGCCCACGAGGCCTTCGCTAGGCCCCCGAGGAGTTCCTAGGACCATGCCATGGCCATTAGGCCACATTGGACCGGGGAGCGACGTCTCGGTTGGAATCCTAAGGCAACTTCCTTTCGAACGATACCCTCGAACTAGCCCGAAACCCGATACGACGTTAGGGTTGTGAGGGAAGTTGCCTTAGGGTTCTAGCCGAGACGTCGCTCCCCTATCCAATGTGGCCTAATGCCCATGGCATGGTCCTAGGAAGTTTTCGGGGACCCAGCGAAGTCCTCGTGGGCCCGGGGGAGCTAAGGTGAGAGGGCGGGCTTGGGAGCTGGGCAGTGTCGGCGGGCTGAACCGGAGCCGCCGACATAGGGCCATCTATGTCGTCGATATTCATATAGGCCGCCGACACTAACCTGCCTCCCAAGCCGGCCGACTACTCTATGTCGACGGCTTTTGTAGCCGCCGACATTGAGTGTGCACTAACAAAATAAGAGAGCTCATGCGCTAAGTGGCAACCACACTTAGCGCACGAGCGAAACCGCTGTTCTTCTCTCCCAGCGTGCTGCCGTCGCCCGCGCCACCGCCTCTCCACGCCGCGTGCCTCTCCCCACGCCGCCCACGCCGCCGCCTCCTCTCGCCGCCCGCCTAACCCTCCCCCCCCCGGCCTCCTCCCCGCCCTCCTCCTCATTGCCCCCTCCTCCCTCTCCTTCTCCTTCCACCCCAAGCCCCGAAACTCTCCCTCCTTGCCGAGCCCTCCTTCTCCCCAAGCCCTCCCACCGCCGGTCCGTCTCCTTCCTCCTCCTCCACCCATCGGCATCCGAGGTACTCCCGCGCCATGTACTTTTTTTGTGTATTAGCTATGTCGTCGGCATTTTGTGTACCGACAACATTAGTACATGTTAATTATTGTTGTTAATTAGGATTGTTAATTAGTAATATAAATTAATAATGTAAGTTAGTACGGCTACTTGGTGATTCATTGCTAATTATAGATTGTTAGTGTGCTATTGTTAATTAGTCATTTCTAATTTATTAATGTTAATTAGTTAGTGTTAATTAAACATTGTGGACTATTTTGTGTTATTTAAACATTGTTAATTATTTTTTTTGTGAGTTATTGTTAAATAGGGCATGTACGATAGTTAGGCTTATGAAATTAGTTAAAAATTAATTTTAACGTTCTATCATGTACGAAGCCATAGTCAAACCCGTTCGGGGGTGCAACACATTTTCGTCAAGAACACGGACGGTGATTCGTTGTGTTCCATTTACGAAATACGTTGTGCTCCCGAGCTGTCCATGTTTTGGACAGCTCACGGATGTTGGTATGAGTACGGGCTTGTGTCCATGGGAGGTGCACGGGTCGGAATTTCGGCGGCATAACTCTGTCGTCCTCCTAGTGCATAACATAAGCGGTACGTTGTACCCGTCGTTGCACTGGGGGGATGGCGGGGTTATGCTGCCGGAATTCCGACCCGTGCACCTTCCGTGGCCACGAGCCCATACTCATACCAACATCCGTGGGTGAGTAAGCCCTCCTATTTAGCTAGAAATGGACCTATAGATAGTAACGTTGATATATGACCTAAAATTTAAAAACATGTTTGATTGTACATATAGTAATTGCGCGATGGAAGATCGGCGTTGGATGTACGATGGATGGAAGAGGTCTAGGCGGTGTGTTCGAACACACTGAAGAGGTCGAAGAGGGAAATCAGCGAGCACATCTGTAGGCATGGCTTCAAGGCAAATTATTTTGTATGGGTATATCATGGAGAGAGGAAGCGTCCAGCGCCGGAGCCTAGCCCTGTGGATTTTGGGAGGGCTACGATGAGGTTGAAGTCGACAGGTTCGACGAGTTAAGGGATGATGTGGAACGGGCTTTCGATCTCTCCCCCGAAGAAGAGTCCGAACCACTTGCACAGAAATTCGAGGAACTCCTTAAGTCTGCCAAAGAGCCGCTCCATGAGCGAACCGACGTGACTGTGCTCTCGACGGTGTCGCGTCTAATGGCGGTTAAGACGAAATACAACTTCTTAGCCAATTGCTTAACGACATGTGCAAACTATTGGACAGCTTACTTCCGGCTGGACACAAGATGACTCCAAATCTATACGAGTCGAAAAAGCTTCTAAGCGTGTTAGGTATGCCATACGAGAGAATAGACTACTGTCCAAAGTTTTGTATGCTTTACCGGAAGGCCGATTCTAAGCTGACTCACTGCAAGCATTGTGGGGAGAGTCGGTACGTGCTAGTTAAAGGACGAGATGGTGTAGAGAGACAGTCGACGGTTGCTCAGAAAACCTTCCGTTTCTTTCCCATCTCTCAGCGGCTGCAACGTCTGTACATGTCCAAGTCCACGGCTAGGCAAATGAGATGGCACAAAGAGGAAAAACGTAGAAAGGAGGGTGTGATGATTCATCCGTCAGATGGAGAAGCGTGGAAGCATTTTGATCGGCAGCACCCTGAATTTGCAGCCGAACCCAGAAATGTGCGCATTGGTCTATCCACCGATGGGTTTACACCATTCAATATGACCTCACACCCGTACTCATGCTGGCCAGTATTTGCTATCCCGTACAACCTTCCACCAGGACTTTGTCTGAAAGAAGAGTACATGTTTCTGTCTGTTATCATACCTGGGCCTAAGTCTCCTGAAAAAAATTTGGACTTATTCATACGACCACTTGTAGAAGAACTGAGTGACCTGTGGACCAATGGTATCTTGACACATGATAACTACAAAGGCTAGAACTTTAGGATGCGAGCCGCCTACCTTTGGTCAATGCAAAACCATAACCGCCGACACAGCTATAGTAATGTCGGCGGCCCAATCGAGTCTGCCGACAAATGATCCGCCCCCTCCTGCCACCAGGATGAAAATTCAAATTTGGAGCCCGCCCATTACTCTATGTCAACGGCAAAACAAAAGCCCCCGACATTACCCCTCCCCCAGACGGAAGAATAACGGGTTGAACGGGACGACGTCAAAGTGGTCCCACGCGTCAGTCAGGCGACATCGCTGCTATGCGGGGCCAACAGCTTAACTGCAAGGAAGCGACAAAACCCTTCTATGTCGGCAGCAAATAAAAGGCCGCCGACACTGATGAAAAGAAATACCAGGGGGCAAGGCGGGGCTCGAACCCAAGACCTATGGGGAGCTCGCACCGCGCCGAGCGCTGATAACCGGGTGACCAGAAGTTTTCATTCAACATATGATAGCTGCAAACTTTTTTTTAATATTGAGGGCGAGGGGCTGTGTCAGCGGCTATTGCTTTTGCCGCTGACATAGATGGAACCAATGTTGGCGGCCAGATATGTGGCCGCCGACACTGTGGCCGCCGATACAGACCCTCCCCCCTAAGCCCACCTTCTCTTCGGCCCTCCCCCGGGCCCACGAGGTGTAGGCTAGGTGCCAAGTGCCTTCCTAAGTCATGCAATAGGTGCCATGAGGGCTCATTGGACCGGGTAGTGCCGTCTCGGCTTGAGCTCTACTGCGCATTCCTTTGGAACCGAAAGCTGATCGAACCCGAAAGCCGATACGACGTTAGGGTTCCAATTGAACTCGCCGTTTGGAGGGTTGCACACACGCCCCGTGTGCGGCCAGACGGGACCTAGCCACCAATGCTGGCGCCTGCTCAGGAGCTAATTGTAAATGCTTAAAACTTGTTATTTCAACTATTTAGACAACCGTCGTTCTCGAAAAAATATCACACATCTCAATTGTTGGCAGGATACATACAATGGAGCATTGAGGGAGAAGCACGGGGAAGAGGTTGACCCCGAGGAGATGCCGGTTGACCCTGTGCTCCTGTACGACCAATTTGGTGGGCGGGCTCATGGCAGGTACGACGGTATGAACGTCGTCGTGCCGCCCGACTCGTACAAGTCAGAGGTCATGAGATGTCGACGACAGGCCTCCGCAGCTCATAACAAGCATATCGTTGAATTGGAAGAACAAAACCGGCAGCTTCGAGAGGAGAAGGCGCAGCGAGATGTGGAGCAAGAGGAGCAGCGAAGGGAGCGGCATGCGGCCATAGAAAATGTGAAGACCATCCAACAACAAAACTTGCTCCTCCTACGGCTGTACCAACAGGTATTGACACATGCATTGCTCGCAAATTTGTCATTCCAGCTAAGTTCATTTGCTAACCTCTCCTATTGATCAACATGGGTTCCAGCAGGCGGGGACCGGCACCTCCAGCCAGCCGCAGATGCCTGCGGTGATGATGCAGACGCAGAGGGCCCCAGCCACACAGTTTGCCCCTACTTTTGCTCCTGCTTTCGTGTCACCACCATAATTCCTGATGGCGTACTTTTCACCTACACCAAGGCCTTCATCGGGGGTAAGTTTGCGACCATGTCGTTTCATCCATGTCATTTTGTCTAATTCTGTATCCACATATAATGAATTGCCTCTAATTTTGCAACCATGTCATTTCATCCAAAAAATGCAATGCCTCTAATTATACAAATATGACATTTTATCTTCTTTTGTAGGCGTCCGGCTCGGGTACGGCTGCGCCGGCGGTGATTGCATCGCACGAGGATGTTGACAATGGCACGGGGTCTCCGCTCGAGCAATTTGTCACCAACATCCTCAATCCTGACCCGACTACGACTTGAGTGGCGGCGGCCCGCACGAGATGTAGTTAGGGTCTTAATTCCGTTCTTTGTATACTTTCTATCTATTCAAACTTTATGGCTTGTATGTGGACTTTATTTGTGCTCTAGTGACAACATATGGCTTGTAAATATGTGTGGATCGATGATTTAGTGTTTTGCGACGACGTGGTTGCATTTATCGATTATTTAGTGTTTATGGATGATGTGGTTGTATTTGGGCTCGAAATCGTGGTGGCGAGCTTCTAAATATGTGTGGATGTGAATGTGTGAATTGGGAATTGAATATATGCTAGGAATTGAGTTATTTTATAGGTTGAATTTGAGGTTTTTTATAAATTGGCAGCAGTATTTGTTGCTGCCAATATAACAGTGTCGACGGCCATATTTGAGCCGCCGACACAGACCAAGGGCAATGTCGGCGGCCTATATATATGCTGCCGACACAAACCAACTCTATGTAGGTGGCCGAACTTGACGCCGCCGACATAGACCCTGTCTATGTAGGCGGCCGAACTATATGCCGCCGACATAGCTTTGTGCCAGAGGGGCCTGGGAGCTCAGTAGGAAGGAGTTGTGTCGGTGGCTAGTAAGTTGGCCGCCGATATAGATTCTGACATGTGTCGCCTTCTCGCTCGTGACATAGACCCCACAAGTCAGAGCGCCATGACAGGATCGGGCCGTTTGCCAAAGGCTATATCGGCGGCCAAAAATGCCGCGGACATAGACCAACCGCACGGGAGCCCTGCCCCAGGCTTCAGTTTTGTCGGCGGGGCAAAATGCAGCTGTGTCGAGCCAAGCAGGGTCGGCGAGCTTTTGTCGGCGGCTAAGGTCAACATCGGCGGTATTTTAACCTGTGTCGAGAGGTTTAGCCGCCGATACTGCTACAGATTTCTATAGTGTAGATTTTTGGCATTATGAAAATAGCGTATTCAAATTTAGACCACTATACGAGTCTGAAAGCACTATTTAGGCCACTTTACAAGTCTCAAACCACTGTTTAGATACTACTCAATCTGTATGTACGTGTGTGTCTATACACACACACTTACGCTCCCATCTTTTCTCCTTCTCTTCCCTCTCGAGCTCCTAGGCACGACAACGGCAAGGCACAGCAACACCTGGCTACAGTGGCGCACCGTGGCGTGCAGCGAGGCGCGACGATGGCGTAGTAAAGATAAAGATTAGTTGTTTCAAACTTAAAAAAATGAAAGAAGGCTAGGTTGGCAGTGGTGTTAGGAATGCAAGTGGGATATTTTGCGGTTACCCACTTGCCCGTTCTAACTCATTAGAATTGCACTAAAGTTGAGCTTTTAGTGCATTTCTAATGAAGCTATAGTGACAAGTGGATACCCACAAGGTGTTTCACTTGTATCCCTAAGTGCAGTGGCGGAGCCAACCCAATTGAGGAGCCTGGGCCCAGGGTGGCTGGGCCTTGGCTCCGCCCAGTTGGGCCCGGGCCACTTGCCACAAATATGCTGAAAAATGAGCTGGGCCGGCATACATACATACATACATACATACATACATATATATATCTATATATATACACACACACACCTTGCTATTGGGCTGGAGCCCGGGCCTGGGCCCAGGGTGGCCGGGCCCTAGCTCCGCCACTGCCTAAGTGGCGTACTGTGGTGGGCAGCGAGAGGTGCAAATTTTTCATGAAAAAAAGTAAGGAGGCTAGGTAACACTATATATTATCTGCCTTTAAAAACTAATGGTACAAATTAAACTCTTTTTGCATAATCTAGCTCTTCGATCCATCATCCAATTGAAGGTTCCTGCCAACTGTTTCATCCTACAAAATAATATGCCTATCTTGGTTTAGAAATATATATATATGAGCCATTTTAATTACATCTATAAATAGTACAAAGCCGAACATTCGGCTTTAGCTCGCTGCCATGCGTCACGGGTGGTGTGCCACGTCGCCCCGTTCGCTCGCAGTCGTCCGATCGCGCGCGTCAGGCAGATCCGGCCGTCCGTTCTGTTTTTACGTATAAAACGATTTTTGCCGCGCAAATATCAGGCACGCGGGTGGTTTGCCCGGTTGGTTAGCTCAGCCCGTTCGTTACCTGGGAACCTCGGGTTCAAATCCCGCGTGCCCCCGTTTTTCTCCCTTTTTTCCCTTGCATCTGCGAGCGCTTACGCATCTTTCCCGGGCTCGCTGCTACTGGCACGCCCAAGACGCTATCAGCGTCTTTCCCACGCTACCGTCATGAGTCTGTCTTGCAAGGCGCTGCTTCTGACCTCATGGCACATACGCGCGCAGCTGCTGAGACTAGTTGTATTACATATAAGAAGAGATGGTTGATTCACTACTGTATCAACATTAGAGAATACATGTATACCATGACGTAAAAGGATATCGTTGAACCGAATCAAATATGTATGACACCGAATCAAATATGTATGACATAGACATATTCATCGTCTTACTCTCTGGAGGTGTTAGGATTTACACCAATGCAAGATCACGAACGACACCGAAGACACGATGTTTGGCAACATAGTTCAGCTTTTGTATACATCTGTAGGGCTCTGATTATGGGCGCTCCTCCCCAAACCATAATCTAGTCACGACCACATGTCGACTGCTGACCTCCTCTTGTCTATGCTACTATTATGAAGTCGTTGTCTTAATTACACCAGAGCCGTCCCCCTTTATATAGAGGAGGCTTGGCTAGAGTATGACTACAACTCTAACCAACACTGCCTATTACAACACAGAGTCCATGCATGTAACCTATTTGTAAACATATTCGACACAAAACCTAGCTAACAAACTCCACCTTATAGAATATGACCTTCTCCACCTTGAAATCATTCCAGCATCTTGCGCGAACCCTATACCCGGCCTCTGGTTGCTTCTTTCATAGCTTACTTCGAGCCGCCAGCACGCACCGCGTCGTCCAATGCATGGCAAAACATGCCGCACCCTAGCTATCTGCATCCACACCACAGCTTCACCTACAGTGTCGTGATGCAACGCCTCCTGTGCAACATCCGGTCGCATCACAGCTCCCTCCGTTCTGATCTATCTGGCATCCCTCCGCGCCTGCCGGTCTGATCACAAACACCGAGGTCGTCGTCGTCGCCTACATATCTCGCCGGCTACTTTGTCGGCCCCCGATCAATTGGCCTTGGTAGATCCCTGCCAACGGTAACCCATCGAACAGTTTGAGCCTCCTGCCCAAAGTGTCCGACATCACCAATCGAATCGTCGATCGCCGCCATGCTCCACCTTGCACCGATGAGACATTTTCCAAGGCGCCTGTGTATGCATGATCCTCGTGTCTCCACCTAGATCTTCCACATGGCTAAACTCGCCAAGCTCATTCTGATACCACTAGTTAGGATTTACGCCAATGCAAAATCACGAACGACACCAGGAGCGATGTTAAGTTAACGCAGTTCAGCTTTCGGCTACATCTGCGGAGCTCTGATAATGGGGGCTCCTCTTCAAACCATAATACCGCGGTACACCGGATGACCTGGTCACGCGCGACCACATGCTGCCGCTGACCTTCACTTGTCTATGCTACTATTATGATGTCGTTGTCTTGATTACACCAGGGCTACCCTGTTTTTATAGACGAGGCCTGGCTAGAATTCGACTACAATTGTAAACCAACCCTGTCTATTACAACATAGAATCCATTTAACTTACTTGTATATATTAACAAGAGGGATAACAGGTCATTGGGTCATTGAGCAGAAAATGGTTCACGACGGCCTAGATATATTTTTTAAAAAATACAATAATTAGAGAGAGATAATTTAATGGGTGTACCAAGTTCTCAAGCTGAAAAGGTCTGTATGCATTAAAGGCGTTCCCACGTAATTAGCTATAAGATCGGCAAATTGTAAAATAAGTTAACGTTTTAGAGCAAATAAGGAACTCCCTCTTTAGTTAACCAACAACTACTTTAGTATAAAAAACATTTAAATACCATAAATTATTAGATATAAGAGAAACAAACCACTTATGTTCTTCCATATCTAACCGTTGATTTAGACCGTACAGGCGACTATTCCCAACATGCGTGATAGAGAGGGGGATGGGGACCGGGAAGAGACTGTCTTGGCTCGACGACCTTGGGGCCTGAACTTGGCAGAACATATGGGCCGGCACATGTGGGCAGCAAGCATATATAGGGGAGTCATTTTACAGGTGGGGTGTGTGTCATTGCGTGTTTGTTTTCGTGCGAAATTTGGCATGTGGGAATGCAGTAGCATGGTAATTTCGGACAAATTTGGTCGCTAGCTCCTGCATATGCATTGGGTTATGGTGGAAATGGATATACAGTACTAGTATCTGGGGAACCACGAACGAGCACGAGCACGACAATTAGCGGGTGCTAGGAATATAGCTTGCTTCTGGATATCAGTGGCTGATCAGTCCACACTATTAGGGATACAGGCAACATAAGCGGTTGGTAAGGCTTCTACAGGCGGTTTTAGAACCGCCATGAAGAACCACGAT
This sequence comes from Raddia guianensis, assembly GCA_036346415.1. Lineage (NCBI taxonomy): Eukaryota > Viridiplantae > Streptophyta > Magnoliopsida > Poales > Poaceae > Raddia > Raddia guianensis. The sequence goes on along the minus strand of CM070541.1, from coordinate 17,001,200 downwards.
CGATGTCTCGCGAAAGATTACAACCACGATCGATGCGCTCATGGAGCATTACAACCGCCAGACGAATCACGATCGATGCTCATGGAAGATTACAAGCGGTTCCTAGAACCGCTTGTAGAGGTGTCAAAAAAGCCAAATAATGGGCCTTTAGAAACGGTTCGATGAACAAACCGCTGCTAAAGCCCAGGCATTACAAGCGGTTCGTGTCCCCAACCTCTTGTAGTGCTTTAGAAGTGGTTGGGGGTATAAACCGTTGCTATTCCTTGACTTTTAGAAGGGGTTCGTGTCCCGAGCCGCTTCTAAAGATGCTCTCCTAGCTTTGTGGCTAATAAACCGCTTCTAAAGGCTGACTTCGGGTTTTTTAAACCGCTTGTGAATGTCCATTCTCTAGTAGTGCTAGGGCTATCCCCGCTCTAGTCCCTCTGTTATGAAATAATAGCCGTTTTGGATACTGGCACGGTCTCCAAATTAAGGACAACTTTGACCGTATAAATTTTTTAAAATAATTATTTAGATTGCATAAAAAATTATAATATTATGAAAGTTTTTTTCAAGACGAATCTATGTATGCGAAGATAAAGTTTTAAAACTTTGACTTACAAAGTGTTTAAAACGACTACTATTTTTATAACGGAGAGAGTATTATTTAAGGTTTCGTGACTATTATTTATTGTTTGTTTCAACAATGATATTTTTTTTCTAGAGCGTGGGATCCACATTAATTCTTCTAGAGCTACCAAGTGATCTAATTTGCATCATATTTGTTTTGTAAACAGACTAGTAACTAACCTTTTGCCCGTGGTACGTGCACCGTAGAATGTACTGCTGGTTCATCGAACACAATTAAATCGGATTTCATTTTACAAAAACTGTGGTTGTACAGCTTTGATTGACATGGTGAATGAATGCTAGCTAGCTAGAAGAGTAGTGCCCACCGTGTGAGGTTCTAATTAGAGAGGTACAATGGTACGTACGTATAGCCCCTCTCCCGGCCATTGGAGCGTGTAGGATCTACGCACAAGCTTGCTAGCTGCTTGTCCAGAGAGAATAAATACATGATTGAGAAGAGAACACATCCAATTCATGGCTTTGCCGGGAGAAAGGAAAAGGAAGAATGGAATGGAATGAGAAAGAAAAAAAAAAACAGATGTGTAGATATATATATGGCATCAGGGGGCGGCTAAAAGGGCCTGGTTGTTTATCGAAAGACACTGCTTTTATTAGCTCGATGGCGGCATATATATGGCCATGCACAGTAAAAAGAGCGACTTTTTTTTAAACTTTAGCAGCATATATACGTCGCTTTGAGTTTTCCACGTAACTGCATACAGAGGATAATAAGTCAAATTTTATCTCTAGCTTACATGATCCTCTTTATGTACATATATGAAACATTAAAGATATGGCCAACCATGTCTTTTCCGTCCCATCGGACCATGATATTATGCTAATGTCATCATTAAAACTTAAAAATAATTAATAAAATTTAAAAACTATTAATGAAATTTGACAATATACGGGTGAAAATATGAGCAAAATTGATAACACTTGAATAATGTATGCTAAAACTTGGGGACTATTGATAGGGTCCGTTTGTTGTGCGGCGTCCGATTCCAATCCAACGATGGTAAGGTTTTTTTCACTTTAACGTCCCCTTGGATACACACCAAGGAAGCGATTTTTGCAAAGAAACACTCAATTGTCTCCCTCAAGATTCTCCACCAACCACCGCCGCTCGCCACGTACTACCGTTTCACGCCCCTCCGTACGATTCCTATGAATCACAGATCCCCCCTTAGTTCCTCACTCGTGGGCTCACCGTTGTTCCTCCCTTGCTGTCCCCTATCACCCAAAACCCTAGTCATAGTTGCCCCCTTTGCCGATGAGTAGACACGTGGTGCTGGAAAACGGGCCGCCTCTGCCGGCGATCATGGTACCACTTCTCTCCAAACTCCAATGATCAACTTCATGCCCCTCTTAGACTATTAGTATCAGAGGCCATGCATGTGGTTTAGAGGTCAGGCACATGGTTTCACGATAATAAGGCCCTAATGTAGAGGGGAAGATTGATGGGAATGATCCAACAGCCAGGTGGTTAATTACCGAATAATTTTACACTCTCATGTGTGAGGGGGAGATATTGAGAATGGTCCAACTACTAGAAGGTCACTCGATAATTATGAGAGGGATGGAGCATGGATTATAGGGCTGAGAGACCATCCACTCGTTGAGATAGCTTTTTGAAAAGACACCCAAAAGATCTTGTCCCACTACTCTACGTACGGTTGGGCATGCTGGGCATGCTGGTGTAGCGGTCTTAATAACCTAGGACTTGGACGTGTTGTGTGTAGTGGTTTGAATAAAAAATAATAGATTTATGTTTGGAATCCCACATGTCTCTTGGAACTCATTTTGTCGGTTTGTGATGGTAAGGATTGTCGGGTTTAGTCGCACACACCATTTATTGATTTGGAAAAGCACAACTTAAAAGGTGACAAATCCCTCACATACCTGTCAGGCTAATCTTTTGAGTTGAGTTAGCCCAAGACCTCTGTTTATGACTTCGATTAATTAGGCATGTAGTACAATAGACCCAAGGATGATGCTATTAGTCCCAACAGCGGTAGCTCGTGTATAGTGAGTTGGGCTAGACTACTACATGCTCTAACAATTTACGTATGAAAACTAACATAGGTGCGATTAAAATTTAAACCATTACACCAGAGGAATGCATGGCTCAAAATTCAATTTAGTGTCATATAAAATTTTTTAAAATAAAATACTAAGAGGAGAATAAGTGCAAAGGGTTAATTGCATGCATGCCATTAATAAATTGGCTGATAGTGGAAATGGCACTACAAAACAAAAAACTATTGTCGTTCTCGTGTCATTATAAAGCGCAAATCATTTCAAAGATGCCACTACAAAAATTTTCTAACCTATTTTGACTAAATTTTCTTTACCTTCTTCTTTCTCGTCTCTTCTTCTTCCTCCTTCCTCCCACCGGCACTTCACCGGTGAACTTCCCTTCCCTCCCATCTCTAGCCTCACCATCCCTGGTTAATTAGCCTCGTCCTCCGTCCTCCCTCTCGTGCAATCTCCTCTTCTGTCCCATCTCCAACACTTCTTCGGGGATATAGGAGAGATTTTGTTGGGCACCAAAGTTAGGGGAGAAGGAAGAGAGAGGAGAGGAGGAAGACGAGGGAAAGTGTCATTTTGGCTATAAATTTGAAGAGTGAACAAGTGTATGAAAGTAAAGATAAGTTGGGAATGCATCGAAACGGTGTGTTTGAAATCATTTGCACTTTATTGTGGTATCATAATTATTTCCTATTTTCTGATAGAATAAGCCAACATAATGGCATATGTGTGCAATTAACGCATTAAAGACAGGAGATGCTTCCCTTTACATCTAGATACTTTAAATTCGAAATTGCGTTACATGGGCTCTATGGCTGCAGGTGCTAGCATCACCGAGCATACAGCCATCACACAACCTCTGCAAGGGGGCCACTTTACCCCACACACATCCACCAAGAATGAGAGAACTTGCACATATAGATGAAAGTATATAGTGACCTCTACACATAGAGCCCATGTCGATCACTCCCCCATAAAAAAAGGTGTGCAGTGCTCTACACATTTGCAGTGCTCGACTGCTCGTACAGAAACAGATGCTGGGATTTTGAGAGAGAAAATGACAGCCCAAATAATCCTTAGGGCACAGGCGATCGATGGGGGTGGGGAAAAGCTGAGGAATCCCAATCACACGAGCTCACAGCCGCTGCTCCATGATCTTCCTCCACAATGCACAGCTGCTGCTGCTACTACACATTTATATGTAGGTAGAAACAAAAGCACATTAAGTCTTGCTCTTGGCCCTTTTGCTCCTTCTAGGGTTGTCACTTTCTCCTTCGTGCAAGCTCCCAAACGACATTGGCATCTCACGTTATCCTTCCTCCCTCTCCCGCCCTTCAATTCTACCTTTATTTGTACTCCTCTTAACTTTCTCTCTCATCAGTCACTAGCCCCCCTTTTAATACCCGTATACCTAACCAAGACAACACGAGAAACCACTTCCCATTTCATCCATCCCTAATGTCTCTCCTGATGTCTTGGCAGGGAGAGAATTATAGGGGGAGAGAGAGATAGGGAGAGGGAGATAGAGAGAGAGAGAGAGAAAGTAGAAGGTAGTGGCTCTGGTGGTAGAAGACTAGAAGGTTGCGCACACAAGCAGCTAGCACGGAGAAAGAGGCACCACCACACAACGTCGCCAGAGCCCAAGCAGAAACAAACGCAAGAAACACCTTCCAAGAACACCAAGAACCTTCCACCGATCGATCCTTGTGCTACTGCTGCTTAGGGTTGAGGAGGAGCGGAGCGTGCTGCCGCCGGCGCCGGGAGCGGAGTGCATGGAGGCGGCGGCGTCCCCTGACCTGTCGTTGCACATCAGCCTGCCGAGCGGAGAGCCGCCGGCGTCCGCGCAGGGGCTGCGCGCCGGCGGCGGTGGGCGGGGCGTCGCGGCGGGAGGGGACCCCTGGCGGCGGCTGAACGGATCCACGGCGTCGACCGAACTCTCGCTGTCGCCGCCGCGGCCGCAGGAGGCGGACGCGCTGCCGTGGAGGCTGGCGCGAACGACGCCGGCGGCTGCGGCGGCGGCGTCAGTATCGATGGCCGCGCCGGCGCTTCCCTTCGACGCTGCGGATCAGCCGGCGCGGCCGATCAGGGGAATACCTGTGTACAGCAGCCCGGCCTCCGGCCACCCGTTCCTCGCCGGCGGCGACCTCCGCCACCAGCACCACCACCACATGAAGCTCGGGCTCTACAACCCCTACCACCACTCGTCGGCGGCGTGGCCGTCTTCCCTCTGCTCCACCTCCCCCGCCGCCCAGGCGCGGCCCCAGTCGATGGACCCCGCCGCGGCGGCGTCGTTCCTGTCGCCGGCGGCGTACCACCGGATGCTCACCAGCACCGGGCGCCTCCACGGCGTGCTCGCCGACACGCTCCGCGGCTACGGCGGCCCCGCCCGGCAGCCCTACGGCCTCGCCTCCTCCCTCTTCATGCCCAAGCTCCCGTCCTCTCGCCGGAGCTTGCGCGCGCCGCGGATGCGGTGGACGAGCACCCTCCACGCCCGCTTCGTCCACGCCGTCGAGCTCCTCGGCGGCCACGAGCGTGAGCATCAGCAACCAGCCAACTAACCCCAATTCCGATCAATTCGCAGCAATCCCCAGCCATTGGCGGCTCCAAGTTCGAACCTTGGGGATGATTTCATGTGGCGAATTAATCCCCGAGCTAATTATACGTGGATCGATCGGTGCAGGGGCGACGCCCAAGTCGGTGCTGGAGCTGATGGACGTGAAGGATCTGACGCTGGCGCATGTCAAGAGCCATCTGCAGGTGAGGGTTAAACTCCACGAACTCCAAGATTGCTCTCCCTCAACCTCAACCCCTCTGCTTGTACCGTCCAATTCCCTTAATTTCGTGCTGTTCTTGCCACTGCCTCTCGCTCTTGTTGGGACGCCTGTACAAGGAGGTCCAAAATGTCCAATCCTTCACAGATTCCCATGAAACTTGATGAGAGAGAAAGGGAACTGCCACCCCTAGAGAGAGAGAGAGGGAGTGAGGTAGCCAGAGCTAGAGAGAGAGGAGATCGAGGAGAGATGCGTGGGGGTGCGTGCGTGCTCGGAAAAGTTGAATCATTATGCAATAATGCAACTGTATGTGTGGCTGATCTTCCCCAAGCACTCTGCAAGGGAACAGATGAGAGAGAGAGGGGGGGTAAAGGTCAAGAGAAGAGGCATCAGACATGGCTGCAAGGCAATAGTATCTTTGTTTGTCCATTTCTTGGTGTTTGGTTTGCTGCCATTTCTTGATCCATCCACTCTTCTTTTTTTCTTGTGTCTTTTTACCATTACCATAGTAACTATGTACTACTAGTACTACCTCCCACATCTATATCTCTCTCTCTCTATGTATGCTCCCAGACATGTGTGCAGCTTTGGTTTGCTTTGCTTTCTTGGCAATTCTTTTTTAATTTCTTGCTACTCTCTCTCTCTCTCTCTTTGTGCAGATGTACAGAACCGTGAAGAGCACTGACAAGCCTGCAGCCTCCTCCTCAGGTGAACCACCTGCCAATGCTCCATTCCATCTACAGCAATCATGCTGATTAATCTGACTATGTGAGAGATGCAATATTGCGGTGCCATGGTGTGGTTTTCTGCAGGGCCGACGGATGGCAGCGGCTCCGGCGGCGACGACGAGCCCCCGGCCGCCGGCGCCGGGCAGGCCGCCGCGACATCGGGCGGCGGCGACACTACCAACCACCGCCACCACCAGCAGGCGCGGCCCAACGAGAACCATTCGTCCTCCGAGGGCGCGGCGAGCCCCCCCGGCGGCCATGCCGCCGCCGGCGACGTTGACTGCTCCTCAGCAGCCGGCGACTCCGACAGCGTAGGGCGCAGCGCCGCCGCCTCCTCAAGGTATTATATGTTTCTGCACACAAAATGTCCACCCTTAATTTGCGTGGGGTTTTCGGGCCTGGTCGTGGTGGTTTTTGTCCGGCCTGTGAGTGGCGCGCATTCCACATTCTTGCGCTTCGTCCTTGTGCAGAGCGAGACAGTAGCTTGGCATGAGATGACGTGCATGACAGATAGCTATATAGCTTCAGAGCAAACAGATAACCTGGCAAACATGGCCAGCTAATCTGAATCTGATAACGGGTAAACCTCAAAAGATGTTTGGCCCTACACGAGAGAGAGAGAGAAGCCTCTCCCTTCCCTTGACTCTCCCCCATAGCTAGAATGCATGCAGTTTCTTGGGTTCAGGGCCTTGTCTTGATCCTCTCTCTCTCTCTCTCTATCTCTCTCTCTCTCTCTCTCCCAGACCTCAGTGGGAGGCCGCTTTTCAACTTTTCTTTGGCAATGCATGGCCGTGTCTGCACAACAGCAGGGGGGCGTTGAGCTTTGACCTGAGACATATATTCTGACAATGTGAAACGAGGTCTAGCTCTCGGCTCCTTTCCACATTGCTCTTTTCTCTTTCTTTCCTACATCAGCAGCAGCCTCCATATACTGTTTGTGATTAGGTTACCTTCTTAATTATACTTCTTAACTTAGTTACTGAGGTAGAAATGGGAAGAGGAAAATTCTCAGGACGTCATATATGGTACACCACTACAGGTAGGTTAGTACCCCTGTGGCTGGGTGCTGAGCTGACTGCGAGCTGACATTCTCTCTCATGTATTATAGAGATTGAGAGCCCATATATATTTCCATCGATAAATTGTAGAAATAATGGTATTTGATGTCTTCTTGTCTGCCTGCCAAAGTCACTACTGTTTGTGCATTTGGTAAAAAAAAAAAAAATGCGAGCTGCAGGTCAGGTGCATCGCACGTACGTACATGCATGTACCTCGCGCTGCCTCATGGTAATGGCATGCACGTACCTGGCTCTTCCAAAGCTTAACTTATCTTGACAACATGTATTTTGGTTTCAAACAGTTTACATTAGCTAGTTGAAAACTATTACGCTAGTGATTACTCCATCTACATAAAAAAGTAAAGTTTTGGACATTGACACGGTTTTCAAAATATGACTTTGCCCACTCATTACAGATATAATTTATTTATACTCCCTCCATCCAAAAAATAAGGCGGGCATGTATTTCAAAAAGTCAACAATCGTAATTTTTGACGGATGATTAAGCTAAAAAATTATATTTTTCTTGTTATGCATGTAATATGATTAGATTGGTATTTTAAAGTTTTTCATATGATGTTAATTTTGTATTTGTTAATAATATATCATGAAAGAAATTAATGGTCAAAGCTCCACTTTAAAGACCGCAGTAAAAAAATTATACGCCTTATATTTTGGGATGGAGGGAGTAAAATTTATTGTAAATATAATATTATGAAAATGCTTTTTGAGATGAATCTATATGCATGATTTTTCATATACGTAATCCAATAGTTCAAAAGATTTTGATAGATAACATTTTCTATTTGTATGATTTTAAGGTATGCAATCCTAATAGTTCAGAAGATTTTGATACACAAAATTTTAAAAGTAAAAGTCTATAACATCAAGTTTCTATGATATGGAGGGAGTAGCACAACTCCCTACAAATCACTCTTTAATGTTAATATTCTACAAGCTTTGTGCAAATAAAAATTAATGATCTGTGCTTAGGCAAGATGGCTCATGATTTCTCATACTATATATATAATCGATATCATTCATGAGAGTATTCAAGATCTTTGAACGTATCCATAAATACAAAAAGGAACTATATATTGCATTATTTTTTAATTATAGTAAGGGAAACGAAGTCATTGTAACTTAAAAGACGTATTGTTTTTGTAATATACTATGGAAGCTAGCTAGCTTATCATACTTGTCATGGAGGTCGACGAGCCCCGGCCTATATATATCTCTTGCTTTGTTGCGAGCTCTTGCAATTAGACAGCATATCTGCATATGCATGGTTATTAGTAGCAAGTCACTTCTTACCTAGAGTAAATGAGTAATTGACAAGTACGGATGTATCCTCTGCCGGGAAGGTATAAATTAAGGTACCAGCAGGTCCCATGCTGCAGGTACTACTAACTTCAGTCGTTAATTAGATAAAGTATGGACGCATGAAATCAATCCCGTAATTTAGATAAGACATACTGTAGCAACAAATGCATGTAGCTAGCGCATTGCGCTTTAAGTTTCTCCCTTTACTTTATGCGATTTACTCGGACTGTCTGTTTCCAAACCCATCTAGAGGCCTTTATTACTTTAGGACACAGAATCTAGCTACTTTCAGCTCACACGGGCGACGGTGGTTAGTGCTTAATTTAATGTAAAGCGCACATTTATGCGAGCACTATAATCTTTTTAATGACTTGTCGCCTAGAGATTAGCTACATCTAGGCTTCTGATGATTGCTGCCACTAACTTTTACTGTTGCTAACTAAAAGCCTCAGATGACTTGTTAGTAGTAGCTTACTAATGTTAGTACGTATAAGTAAGTATTTTTCCCTCCGTTATGAAATAGCAGTCATTTTAGACTTGTTTTAAGTCAAAATTTTAAAACTTTATCTATAAAGAACTTCAAAACTTTTTAGATTGAAAACATAAAAATTATGTAGATAAATTTGTCTTGAAATTTTTATAACATTATATTTTTTATTGCATTATAAATAAATTTTTAAAAGTTTTTTATGGTTAAAGTTCTACTTTAGAGACCGTGTCAATGTCCAAAACGATTCTTATTTTATAATGGAGGGGAATACTATGAAAGAAAAATAGTTAATGCCACATGGCGAATTAATAAATTATTGTAAAGTTAAAAAATATATATGTATGCAGATGCTTGTACTTTGTATCCGGGATCGTAAAAAAAAGGGAAATAAAGAACTGTTCCTATCGTTTATTGCTCACTACGAGCTGCATGCCTAACAAGTTTGCCAAATGCAAACTTCTGCTTAGGGATCTATGGTTGTCATCAAACGCATGCAACATGGACGCTCATCGGCCGGTTGGAATGCCGTCCGCCATGGAGGTACACATGTGCATTATTGTATACAGTATACACCTCTTTGATTAACTCGACGTACTTTGCTTTTCCTTAATACACCTTATGACCTTAACATTTTGTTCATTCATTTGGGATCAGGACATGGAGCCTTGTAGACCAAGTAGCCTGCAGGCATCCAACCATGAACTGAGCTGCCCTAGCCTGGAGTTCACGCTAGGGCGACCACACTGGCACAGTGCAGGCCATGACTAGCCGCTGCCGATCGAGCTAGCTATGCATGCATGCCACTGCACATTCAGCTATACCCCTATTTATGACCATACTTTGATCAGTATGTTGCCAAGATCAATTCAGCAAATGTGATGAAACAAAGGGAAGGCCGGCCGGGTGACACATGCATATAGTAGTTTTGTGTTTTGTCAAAAGGAACACAATGTTGTGTCTCTTTTTCGATCTCTTCTTTGCCTAGTCTTTCTTTTTGGTGCGAAAGAAAGTATAGTACTTTGTTCTTGGGGGATCATCGATCTAGAGTAGGGGAGCTTAAGGGCCTGCTTGGAACACAGGATTTTTTTTCCCGGATTCATTTGTGAAATGAACTGTTTCCTCTGAAAGTCCTGCGTTCAAAACATGCCCTGAAGCTATTTCTATCTCGTGACTTTGTGACTTATGTAATGTATCATTTTGCACATGGAAAAGTGAAAAGGGTAATCTAACCGGATAATTAATGATCATTTTGCACATGCATGTCATGCATCGTTTTGTTCTGCATATATGTTTCTTTGTTTCGCTCTCTTTTCCTCATTTTTTGAGCAAAGGCTCTCTTTTCCACATGAACACCGGATCATATGATAATCTTTCGTATGTGCTTTTAACCTTTGAATAGCACAGCAACAAGCCGGGTGAATTGTTGCTTTGATGCACACTGTAAGTACATCTATGATAATCATAAAATCGTAATAATTTAGAGTCGTAGGTTACTGGATTAGATCGTCATCGAAATCAGACTCATTTAGCTAGTGCATGCAATGTACTTACGAAGTTGTTTCAAGTGCTTAATTTAATTAGTACCTTAACTTATTATTACTCGTAACAACACATATATCCCAAGCAATTAATTGTACATTTTTATGATCATCTACTATTACATAGTAATGTTGCTATGACATCCCTAGATCTACATCGTCCATTCAAAAATCAAAGTATGCGATTATATCTATTTCAGAAAGGAAAAGGAAAAGATTAAATAAAGCATAAAATCCATTCAATTTTTGGAATGATCTAATCATGGCCTTAGATTTTCAAATGGACGGTGTTGACGGATAAAATGTCAAACTGTGAGAATTTTTGGTTTATGAAAAAAATAATAACAAATTTTCACTTTAATTTTTAAAAAAGCTTTAGATTTCATATTTGTATACAAGGAGATTTCATTTCTACTTGAGTAAGTTCAAATCAATTTGGATAGATTGGAAGTCAGATCCAATAAAATTAATTTACTTCAAACTAGGGTTAGTGTTTAATAATTTCCCTCCGTCTTGAATAAGTACATGACTTGCTAATCTTTCGTATAGAATCAACATACAACATGTCCAAACTTCAATAAGTTGATAGAATTAATTGATGTTCAGGGGATGCAATACCGGATTGTACCATGTATTAAAAACTTAACTATATATATAATACATGACTATCAAGAAAAGAAATCCACATTGTTTTCTGACAGCAATGGGGATGAAAGGGCACCAAAAGAAACATATGGATCAGTTGAAAAAAAAAAGGCAGCAGCAGCAGAAGCAAAAGAAGAAGAAAGAAAGTAAATGCATGGAGTAGAATGGGAAAAGGAAGAACCCCAATCATAAAGCAATGGATTGCAAAATCATTTAGCAGTGGCCCATCTTTGCCTGTCCCCCCCTCAACGATGTCATTCCATTGTTTACTTTGTCGGCTCTTTTGCTCAGCATCTGACAAAAGAGGGCATGAAAAAAATTTGTTGCGAAAGAAGGGGGAAAAAAAGAGGCAAGCTAGCTAAACAGCACAAAGGAAATAAAGTGATGCCCTGTGCAACATCTGTGCCCATTTAAATGTTTTGTCCGATCTCGTAGACTCATGCGCTCTCTCTCTTTCTCTCTCTACTATGCTCTATCTCTCTCTCTTTGTGTGTCTCTGCACTATGCTACATGCCACTTCCAATTGGTCATTTATTTGCATGGGCCCATTCGGCCCCGTGCAGATGGGAGGCTGCATGCACAGGTTTGGACCACCACCATCTACAATCGCCCATTCATCACCAAACAACCCAAGGGCATGTTTAACACCACCCTGTTTCGTCTTAATGCCTCAAGATTGTACTCTCAATATTTCTTTGTTACATACAGAGGCGGACGCAGCCAAAAATAATAGGAGAGGCTGAAGCTTTGCTCAAGGCCAAATTCTAAAGTTTAGCCTCTTCTCCCTTTCTATTTTACACTAAAAATTATAGGTGTGTTTAAGGTGGGGCTCCACTTGTCATAAAAGCGTAGGTGGGGCTAGAGCCCGACCTGACCTGGTGCTAGATCCACCCCTGGTTACATACATCCATGTTTATTTCTTGTTTTAAGTTAATCTCCCTATTTGCAAAATATTCGTAAATGACTTTAAGAGTTTTCACTTAAACTCTGTTTTTTCTGTTTAACGGCTTAACAGCTTAACACAATTTATCTAACATATGAAAAGACATGTGTTTTGGATTTTTTTAGTTTATTTTTCGTTGTCTCGAAGGTGAATCCAAACGTTTTAAAAAGCAAGTCAAACGAAATGTATCCGAATCTCGAGACTACCTCGAGAGTCGAGAAGCTTTAAAAATTCATTCATTTCATCCGTTCAGTTGTTCCGCAGTTCAGATCAGCTCAAAATGACAGGATCTTAATCAAAAGGTAATACCTATAATTGTTTTCTATTTTTCGAAGCTCTTTCGGCTTTAAAGGATGTTCAGCTCTTTCGGCTTTATAGGATGTTCTACGGTATACTGACTCTATTTGATGAGCAGCTTATTTTCTATATAGTAAAATTTTAAATAATTAAATCATGCACTTAATCTTTTTTTGACAGGACATGCTTTTAACCTTTTTGAAGCCGTTTAAGTTTAGAAGGTGTTTCTAGGGCATCACCAATGCTAGCTAATCCTAGAGACTATAGCTGATCCCAGACAATGAAGAGAATAAAATGCAAGAGAGGAAAACATGAATGGATAGTGAAAAAAAACAGGAATAGTGACTAGGAATCCTAGGTTTGGATGCCATTGGTGATGGCAAGGCTCTCATATGAAGCCCAATGATTTCACTCTGTTCACTGTATCACCTCATCCTCTTCGGCTCCACACATAACAACTTGGAAATAAAAATTATTGGGAGGAAACATCACCTTTTGAAAAAGGAAAAATTACTCTGGTACCACTAAGATTTTGCACTTCGCTAAAATATATCATTTTGTTATCTCAATGACAGGTGGAGTCTAATCCCATATGTCATTCAGACAATAATGATATATTAGCAAAGTGTTGCACAGGTAGCAAGACCTTCTCCTTAACTGCATTTCCTTCATATCATACCTTTCCCACCACGAAGGGATCCCCTCCAAAAAAAATCTTTCCCTTCCTCCCACTCTACTTGCATTCCCAAAACCATCCATATCCATTCCATTCATCTCATATTTTGACCTTTCATCCTAACATACATACGACGTACTGTATTTTCGTACGACATAATTTGTATGGATATTAATGTAGAATGTTACACTCACCTATATTTCACAATTTTATTAATGCTTATTTATTTTGTACATTACGAGGTTGTTCTCGAGCCGTTTTGCATTTGTGATATAGGCATTTACAAGAGCTTGTAGAAGTGGATTTGAGAAGTTAATCCGCTTAACTTCTGATATTTTAAAAACATTTCATTAGTTGCTTCAAAAATCTTTAAAAGTGTGACCAACAAATCGAGTAATTTAGTTTTTCAAACTGTCTATCTCACCAACATAGTACATAATCAAATACAGAACAGCTCGAGAACAACCTCTATTTGTGGGTAGCCCCCAAGTCACTCCTACACTATAAATAGGGGCACACTCTCGCTTGTAACACACACACCACCCATAGAGAGCTCACTTCGTCACTTGTAGAGTAGGTTAGTTCCTTCAGGAGTTAGAGTCGAGTTGAGCTTAGTCTCAGAGTTCTGGCGTACTCAAGAGTATCAGTAAAGCTCTTGTATCTTTACTTTTTGTATGATTCAAGCTATATTAATACAAGTCTTATTATTTACTTTAGCTGAGCATATATATTTTCCGCATTACTTTCCAAGTGTGGAATTGAGAGAGAGAGAGAGTGAGAGAGCTCTGTTTAAGTTTATTGGGAATTGAGTCCGGGTTTAGAAGCTTTGTTATCTAAGCCGGGTATTTCTCTGAGGACCGGGGATAAATTATCGGTAGTAGTCATAGACGCGGTGTTTGGAATTAGTAGTGACTTGATTTGCACCTAACCCCAAGGGTTGTGTGGTAGGTAGCCAGGTGGTGATAACCTTGTCTATCCTGTTTGAGTTCACCACGTTCGAGTTGGACCAGTAGAGCCCAATCGGGGATGACCATAACTATCCAGAGTTCTTAGCTGACAGCGGGTAGAAGTAGATCTTCCGAGCTTCGAAGTGAACCTAAGCATTTCAGCATTTATATTTTCTAGATAGCTCAAACTAGGAAATTGATAAGAATAAAACTAGGAACTTTTACTCGTCTCGTTTTTCTCCCGATTAGCTAAGCCGCTCTATTTTTATCGAGTCTTTGGTGTGTGTCATATTTATCCTGAATGCCTATTATATCCTTACACCTGCTATTTATAAGCCGGTGTGTATATTAGTAATAGAGTTAGTCATATTTATTGATATATTTTTATCATGCTGTCCTGAGGAAATACGATACTCTGAAATACTCCTGGGTGAAAATGCTATAAGGTGTTTCGTCCGCCTACGGAATTACGACAATATAATTTTGAGCATAAGAAACACCAACAGAGCCAAACACCAAAGATTCTGAAGATGGATTTGGTGGCGATATGGCTCTCTATCGCTTGGGTGTCAGCTCCTCCTTGTGAGGCTCCTCATTGACTCCAGCTCCTCATGCGGCCATGGTGAACATGGCAAGGCCAGACATAATGATGAGGCTTGTGAAGAGGTAAACGACGATGGGATTGGTAGAAAGTGCATTGGAGGTGAGGGCAAAGAAGGAGGAGTGTACGGCGTTGGAGTGGGAAGAGGCGGAGATCTAGGAGTGGAAATAGCAGAGAGATCAATCAATCAGAACAGGGAAAATTGATCGATTGCTTAGATTATGTAGATGTGTATGAGGAAAAATGCTTGTGATACTCCTTAAAAGACAAAACGTTATATATGTCCAGTGTAATTACCAATCGACATATTTGAATATGATACAACATTCCTCTTTAGTTGTCTTGTGAGAAAAGCTTTATTTGTGATAGTCTAATTTATATCCATCATATATATACAAATCATATGTTCTCGGGCATTATATGAATTGACATAGATATATTTTGTGCCGGTTAGTAATTAGAACCGTCACATATAATATGTATTTTATACCAATTGGTTATTAGATCCAGCACATAAAAGCTTTTGTTACATGCCCACAAAAAATTAGCATTAGTAACCTTATTTGTGCAAAGACCTTCTCTCCTTAGTTGGCTGGCTTACTATGAAAGATTTATTCCATGAGAAGTAGAGTCGAATGGTTGACTTGACATGACCTAGGTGGGAATCAGGTCGAGTCCCCAATTTTGGCTTGGTCAGGTTCGGGTTCGTTCCTGCTCCAACCCGACCCTCCCTGCCCTAATCTTCACTGTAGATTTTAAATCTTACGACTGCCTATGCCTAACCAGACCCTAGACTCCCCTCTCAATCTCTTCGCACCCACTCCCCGCCACTACAAGAAAATGATGTTTTTCATCTGCTTAAATAATTTTGTCTACAAGAGAAAAAACTGATGAAACTACGGCAATAATTTCATCTGTTGCCAAAAACTAACGAAAATACGACCATAATTTTGTCGGTTCCAAATTGATCAACGAGATTGCTTCGGCCGCCACTTGACAGGAGGGATTTCAATTTTTTTGAAAATTTTTTGTTAGCCCAAGCTGACGAAAGCATGTACACATGCCATTTTACCGTAATTGTGTCCTCCTCGACCAATGAAATTACGCCATGTTTCATCCCTCTTTGACACGACACCAGTTAGGGCGTAATTTCGTCGATCAAGGGCGATGAAATTTCTTTCCCTATATTTGGCCCACATGTCCACAGGTTAGTCCACTTCTCCTCGCCCTGCCACCTCCACTCTACATCTATGGTGGCCAACTCCCTGCACCACATCGGTCTCAGACGCCCCATTGCCTCTCCCACGGTAGTGGCCCAACTCCTTGCCGCTAGCCTCCCCATGCTGTCTCCCATCTCCAGCCTCCCTGTGAGCATCGTTGAGCCCTTATTTTTATTAGTGGCATTGATGTCAAAATAATTAATATTAAGTGCTAGGGGGTTTTTGGATTTCTCGGAACCCTAGCGAAGACTCGGCGTCTTGTAAAAACCTAATTTGAAGCGTCGACATATTTGTGAGCTGCTCCGAGATTCTAAGTGCGTGACCGGGCGAGAGATGAGGTCACGTATAGATTAGGAGTAGTTAGGTTTTTAATTTTTGTCTTCGTCGGATTTCAAAAGGGGTTTGAATCACTTGGACTATGCCGGATCTTTGCGACCTCTCGAAAATCGGTTTCCGTAGTCCACCACTTCTAAAAATACCCAAATATTTTCTTGTGAGATTTCTAGAGGGAAAGAAACCCCCCCCCAAACTCTCCCACACACACTCAAGCTTTTTATCAGAAAAACACTCTTTGTCGGACGGCGTCTGGGAACAGCCGAATGGCGTCTGACCGGCAAAACCAAAAACAGTGCTCTCTATCGGACAGCGTCCGGTAGTTAGCTGACGGCGTCCGATAAGGTTAAAATCCGTGTCCTTTTCGCAGTCGGACGGCGTCTGGGAGCAGGCTGCTAGCGTCCGAAAAACTCAACTCGTGTGCATTCCTTGCTGTCGGACGCCGTCCGGTGGGGACTGGACGGCGTCCGATGAGTTCTTTTTCTGTGAGCAGTAGCCGCTGTCGGACGGCGTCCGGTGCCCGTCGGACGGCGCCCGGTAGAGGCTAACGGCTAGTATTTTTGTCCTCTTCCGGGGGGCAACGGCTGGCTTGCTCTAGGGGCTATATATAGATGTCTAGTGGCTAGCTTCTTGGAGGTTTTGCTGCTCTCTACACCTACCACACTTATTGCTCATCAATTAGGTGATCTAGAGTCATTCCTCCACCCACAAATCATCCAAAGCCACAAATCACTAAACCCCAACACCGAGCTTCATTGAAGTCCTTCGATCCGATATGATCGGGGCATTTCGGGCTTGTTACTTTTGAAGACGGCATCCTTCGTGGAGGCGTGGGCTTGGGAGTAGGCCTTGGCGTGTGGCTACTCTCGAGTCGGTGTACGGGTGACGGAGTCCACCTCGCCAGAGTGGCGGAACGACTACCGGGGAGTAAGTGAGGCGTTAGGCTCGAGAGCGAGCCGGTCCTTGTGCGCATGGGGTAGCCTCAACGGAGAGTAGGAGTTGCGGCTCTGAACTTCGGTGAAACAAATTCCGTGTCGCTCTCTCTTATTTACTTTCCGCACTTACTTCCGTTGCTTTGCTTGTGATGAATCGTGATGCCATGTCTTAGTTGCGTAGTAACTTGTTTATCGCTTCCGCTTGCGTGACAATTGAAACTAGGATTGGGTCACTATTAATTTGATGCTTAATTAACAAATAACCGAAAAGTTTAAAATTGCCTATTCACCCCCCCTCTAGGCCATAGGATCCTCTTTCAAGTGGTATCAGAGCATCTAGGTTCTCCGGTATTAGCTTCACCGCTAGGAGATGACTCAAGAGGGGCCTAGGATAGAAATTGAAAAAGCTCCTATCTTTGATGGGACAAACTACAACTATTGGAAAATTCGAATGCAATGTTACTTAGAGGCGCTTAGCTACGATGTGTGGGTTGCTTGTGAGACCGGTTATCCGGACCCTCCGGTAGGAACTTTAGCTTTTGATGATGTTCATGCTAAGTACAAACGCTTTAATGCCATTGCTAGAAATGCTTTACATTCTAGTATGTCTTCCGAAGTTTTTGATAGCATTGGCAATCTCACTAAAGCTTATGACATTTGGAAGCATTTAAAAGAAATCCATTTTGGTAATGCCGAGATGCTTGAGGAGAAGCTATCTCAAGCTAGAAAAAGAATTGATCAATTCAAAATGCTCCCTAATGAAAGTGTCAATGAAATGTTTCTTAGGTTGAACCCAATTGTCAATGAAATTGCCGGATGCTCAGAGAAGAAGGTCTTGGAGGACATTGACGTTTGTCGATAGATGCTTGATGTTGTGCCATTTAGTTTCAATCCACTTGTGACCTTAATTCGAGCATCCAAGTCGAAGCTCAAGAAAATGACACCAACCAAGTTCCTCGGGCAACTCAACTCTTATGAGATGCGGCTTCTTGAAAGTGAAGAGTCCTCGCTCAACAAGAAGTCAATTGCTCTCCTCGCCAAAGCCAAAAGTGGAAAGAAAAAGGTTGAAGTTGAAGAAGATGACGATGACTCCGATGATGCAATTCCGGAGATTGAAGAATTGGCCCTCCTTGTCAAGCGATCAAGAAAGTTGATTAAGAAAATGAGCTTTCGCAGTGGATCATCCTCTTTAAGGCGAAGACCCATCTCCGAAATGCGTTGCTATGAATGCGAAGAGAAGGGTCACTTGGCGGCACATTGCCCAAGAAGAAAAAATAGCAACACAAGGCAAGGAATCAAGAGGAAGATGAGGATGTCGACAAGAAGAAGTACTGTCACTACCGCAAGAGCGATCACAAATCCAAGGACAAGAAAAAGGCTCTTGCCGGTCAAAGGACCAAAAAGGAAGATAGCTCAAGTTCATCATCCTCCCAATCCTTCTCCTCCGAAGAAGACACTAGAGCTCATGGGCTAGCCGGGCTTGCGATCAAGGAAAATGCTCCTCCGGTTCTTCCCAAGCAAAAGCTTTGTCTCACCGCTAACGTACAAGAAGAGGTGATTAGGGAATGGATCACCGACGATGAAGGCTCTTGGGCGGACTCCTCGGACAATGAAAGCACCAAGGTGTCCGGAGTCGCCATAAACAACCCTACACCTCCCATGTACCTCATGGCACTAGAGGAGAAGGTAAAAAATGAGCACCTCTCTAAAAATGAGGTTAAACTTTTGATTGATGATTTGAATAATGCTCTAGAGAAGAAAAAATCTAAGAGGAAAAAGTTAATGAAAGTGCATAAGGAGCTAGCAAATGAATTTGAGATTTTGCTTGAAAAACATGAGACTCTAGAAAATGATTATGAAGCTCTAAATTTGCAAGTTGAAATTCTAGAAAACAAACTAGCTAGCTCAAATGTTGATAATGAGACTCCTCTTGATTGCTCAATTGAAAAATGCAATGTTGGTGTGACTTGTGACTTGATTGATACTATAAATGGATCACTCAGCTTGTCTCATGACACATCGTTGAGCTTGTCACCCACTATCACACCTAATGCTAGCTCATCTTCACCCACTAGTGCTATTTCTCGAAATGAAAATGCTTATTCTATTGGTACTTGTGGTGTTGCTAAATGTCACTACTAGAAAAACGCTAATCTATGATGAAACAAATATGTCATTAAAAACAGTGAATCGCCGCCGCTGCCGGCTGAAACTTCCTTGGCGCGCAGGCGCGGCCGCGAGACTCAACAAACCAGATCGGTTTTTCTATTACGGAGCCACGTAGGACAAACCCTAATATTCATGATGAAAGCCGATTTCGTCACCGTTCCTCTATCAAGATTTATTGGCGGGCATGAAGTTGTATGACAATTTTTATTTTGTTCTGTGACACTTATTTGGATTTCGTCTTGTATTTGTGACGCTTCTCGAAATTTTGTCACAGATATGACATCTTTAATGACAAATTTTGTAAACGTCACGAGCAAAGTGTCATGGATAGGCGAATTTCTACTAGTGTGTGCTAATGAGCTAGTTAAGGAAAATTTGCTTCTAAAGGATAGAATTGAGCAACTAGACTCTAACTTGGCTAAATTGCTTGTGGGGATCAACTCTCTTAACAAAGTGCTTCGGGAGCAAAGGTACACCTTGGGCAAGCATGGTTTGGGATTTCATCCCGGGGATTTGCCCAAGGGATGTTGGGGTAAGCCCAAGCTAACTTTTGTTAAGGGAGGGACCCGTTGTCATATTTGCAAAAATAAGAAACACAAAGCCATTGCTTGTCCTCTTGCAAAATCATCTCAATTCATGTCTAAAACTCAAGTGCTTGATGCTAGTTACATGCTTATGAGGAAAAATGGCTCCACTTATGCTAAGTATGTTGGTGCACCCAATAATAAGAAAGATGTAAAAGCTATTTGGGTATCCAAATGTTTGATGACTAACTTAAAAGGACCCAAGAAGAAGTCTTGGGTATCTAAAACCCAAACTTGAATTTGTGTGTGTAGGTGAACTACAAGAGCGGTGGCCGGCATTGGATATTTGATAGCGGTTGCACCCAACACATGACCGGTAGCTCAAGTATGTTCACCTCACTAGAAGAGAAGAAGGACCTCAAACACAAGATCACATTTGAGGATAACTCCAAGCGAAAGGTAAAAGGTATAGGTAAAATTGCAATATACAATGACCTATCCATCTCTAATGTTTTCTTGGTGGAAGCTTGCAACTTTAATCTCCTCTCCGTTGCTCAAGTGTGCGATTTAGGCTTTGATTGCTTCTTTTCGGTCAATGGAGTTCGTGTTGTTTCCACCAAGGATCAAAGTGTTGCATTTGAAGGCACCCGGTTTCAAAACTTATATTTGGTTGATTTTTCAAACCGTGAATCTTCTCAAATTAAGACTTGTCTTATTGTTCAAACCACTCTTGATTGGTTGTACCATAGACGTCTTGGACATGTTGGAATGGGGACTTTGAAAAAGGTTTTTAAAGACAACTTGGTTGTTGTAGTGAAGGATGTTAAATTCGAGAAAAATCGTTTATGTAGCTCATGCCAAGCCGGCAAGCAAGTGACTAATTCTCATCCGACTAAGACATTCATGTCTACATCCCGACCACTTGAACTTTTGCATATGGATTTATTTGTCCCAACCACCTATGCGAGCATAGGCGGTAATTCTTATTGTCATGTGATTGTCGATGATTTTTCTCGCTTCACTTGGGTATTTTTCCTTGCAAATAAATCACTTGCCGGTGATGTGTTTAAAAGATTTGCTTTGAAAGCTCAAAAGGAATTTGACTCTTTTATCAAAAAGGTGAGGAGTGATAACGGCACCGAGTTTACTAACACAAATGTTGAGGAATTTTATGATGAGCTAGGAGTCAAGCACGAATTCTCGGCGGCCTACATTCCCCAACAAAATGGAGTGGTGGAGAGGAAGAATCGTACGTTGATAGAGATGGCAAGATCAATGCTTGACGAGTATAACACGCCGCATACTTTTTGGACGGAAGCCATCAACACGGCGTGCCATGCCATCAACCGCCTCTACCTCCACCGACTCCTTCACCAGACCTCATATGAACTACTAGTGGGACGAAGGCCCAACATCTCTTACTTTCGAGTCTTCGGTTGCAAGATATACTTTTATAAGAAAAGGACTCATCTGGGTAAGTTCCAAAAGAGGTGTGATATTGGCATCATGTTAGGGTACTCCTCTCGCTCCAAAGCTTTTCGAGTTTTTAATAATTCTACTGGGCTAGTTGAGGAAGCCTATGATATCAAGTTTGATGAAACTAACGGCTCGCAAAATGAGCAAGATTTGACAAGAAATGTAGGTGATGAGCCACCGCATGAAGTCATGGAGTTGGGGGAAATTCGATCCTCACCGGAGGTACCAAAAGTTGAAGTAGTCTCCCCCACCACCTCTATTGATAATCAAGCTCAAGACACCTCTCCAACAACTCAAGATCAAGTGGTAGACGGAGATGCTAACTTTGAAGTTGATCAAGCTCAAGGGGGAGGCGTTGATCTACAAGTACCCGTCCAACAACACCGCTCCCTTTCCAAGGATCATCCCCTAGATCAAGTCATTGGCAATCTCAATCAAGTCGTAAGAAACCGTTCTCATACCGCTAATTATTGTGAGCATCATGCCTTTGTGTCTATTGTTGAGCCTAGGACCATTGATGAGGCATTGGCGGATGCAGATTGGGTGAATGTCATGCATGAAGAACTAAATAACTTTACCCACAATGAGGTTTGGGAGCTTGTGGAAAGACCGAAGGACCACAATGTCATTGGAACCAAATGGGTCTTCCGCAACAAACAAGATGAGAACGGTGAAGTGGTGCGAAACAAAGCAAGATTGGTGGCGCAAGGTTCCACACAAATCGAAGGACTTGACTATGGAGAAACCTACGCCCCGTTGCTCGATTTGAAGCTATACGGTTACTCTTGGCATTCGCCTCTCTCTATAACATTACTATTTTTCAAATGGATGTTAAGAGTGCTTTCTTAAATGATTTTATTGATGAACTTATTTATGTCGAGCAACCGCCCGGTTTTGAAAACCTCAAACACCCAAACCATGTTTATAAGTTCACTAAGGGGCTATACGGTCTCAAGCAAGCTCCTAGAGCATGGTTTCTCAAGCCTATAGAAAATGACTTATTTATTTGTCAAATATATGTGGATGATATTATCTTTGGATGCACTAACAAATCTAAATGTATGGACTTTGGAGAAATGATGTCCAAGAAATTCGAAATGTCTATGATTGGAGAATTCACTTTCTTCCTTGGATTTCAAATCAAGCAACTCCGGGAAGGGATCTTTATTTGTCAAGAGAAATACTCAAAGGACCTTCTCAAGCGGTTTTCTATGGACGATTGCAAATCGATCAAAACACCAATGGCCGCTAATGGGCATCTTGACTTGAATGAAGATGGAAAGCCCGTGGACCAAAAGCTTTATCGCTCCATGATCGGTTCGCTTCTCTATCTCACTGCTTCTCGACCCGATATTATGTTTAGTGTGTGCATGTGTGCTCGCTTTCAAGCATCCCCTAAAGAAGTGCATCTTATTGCCGTAAAACGCATTTTGAGATATCTAAAAATCATTACTAGCTTAGGACTTTGGTACCCCAGGGAGCGCGTGTTGAGCTTCTTGGCTATTCCGACTCGGATTATGCCGGTTACAAAATTGATCGCAAAAGCACCTCGGGGGATTGTCACTTGCTAGGACGCTCACTCGTGTCATGGACTTCGATGAAGCAAAACTCCGTGGCGCTATCTACCGCGGAAGCGGAATATGTAGCGGCGGGGAGTTGTTGTGCCCAACTCTTGTACATGACACGGATGCTTAGTGACTTTGGGCTAAAATTTGAAAAAGTGCCACTTATATGCGATAATGAAAGTGCGGTGAAAATAGCCAACAATCCGGTCCAACATTCCTGTACAAAGCACATCGACATCCAACATCACTTTATTCGTGACCGCGTTGCAAAGGGTGACGTTGTGCTCGCCTACGTGCGAACGGAAGATCAATTGGTGGATATTTTCACCAAACCCTTGGATGAGGCACGGTTTTGCAAATTAAGAAATGAACTCAACATATTAGATAGATCAAATGCGAGTTAATTGGATTTTGCGACTTTTTGGGTCTTATTTGAATTTTTTTCATTTGCTTTTGACCCTTGTCACATTTAGGGGGAGTTTAATTTCAACTCATGATCTCAAAACTCCCTCTAGTGGTGAAAAGATAAATTTGATTTTGGGTTAGCACATTCTTGTCCTATATTTCAAGCCAAAACAAATTTAAAATTAATAGACTATCCTCTATCTTCTTACCACTTCAAACTTTTCAATTTAAAAATCTTATCCTTTTTGAAAAATTTGCTCCATATGCATATTTGTTCTCTTGAAAATCATATGGCATCAAAATTGTCGAAAATGATTGAAAAGGAGCCAAAAATTCAAAAACATGTGCTTAAACTCTAAAGTGAACCCCTATGCGCGATTTTCATGCCTATATGAGAAATCAAGGCAAAATTTGGGTTCACACATTTTCTTGGTCTCTAAGACAAAAATTTGGGATTTTGATTTTGGTTTGGTTTGATTTGTCAATTTAGAATCTTATCCCTTCAAAATTAAAATTTAAAATTACTTCAAATTGCTCACATTTGAATCTTCCTTTGAATTTTGAGCAAAAATGGAGAATATTCCTTCAAAACACTATTTTTATAAAAAATCTTGCATTGGTGGGGCCCACTGGTCAGAAGTGCATGCAGTGGCGAATTCAGCCTTCATCGGACGTCGTCCGGAAATGCTCGGACGCCGTCCGACAGGGTTTTGCGCGCGTTGCATTCATACTGTCGGACGCCGTCCGACGAGGTCTTTTCAGCGCCGCAATCCTCCTGTCGGACGTCGTCTTGATTTCCTAGACTCCGTCTGACGAAGCCTTACCCGCGCTACACCCGTACTGTCGGACGCCGACCGATAGGTGTCGGACGTCATCCGACAGGGCCCAACCGTGTAGATCGCCCTTAAACTCACCTCTCCGCCTCCCTCTCTCCTCATTTGTTTTCTCACTCCACTCTTAACCGGCGCCGCCCCTTCTCCTTCTCCTCACCGGGGAAGGCTCTCCGGCGATCTCCGGCGATGTCCACCACCACCGGCGGCTTCCTCTCGTCCTCCTCTTCGATTCCCACCGCAGGGATTGAAGGTGGACGGCCCGATTCGTGCGCCTCGTCTCCGTCGAGTTCCCCTCCTTTCCCCTACCGGGAAGGGCCTAGGGGACGATCCGCTCGCGCACGGCGGCTTCCTCTTCCCTTCTAGGGCTCGGTAACGGCTTCCCGCCTCTTATTCCCGCAAATTCCTTTGGTTACCGAGTTCTAGGTTTTAAATAGGATTTTCCCACGCTTGTGTCTAGGGTTGGCTCGTGGTGTGGTTGGCACTTCGTCTGTGGGCTCTTGTCAGTGGGATTGTTTCGTCAGTGGGCAATTGGTCAGTGAATTTGATTCAAGATGTCGCGTTCATTGAAGAAGCTTGGCAGGGCTCTGAGCAGGACTTTGAGCGGACGTCGTGACAGTGACAGCCGAGGTATTCGTGATGATTTTGATGAGACGGCTAGCAGTGCCACTCCTCGCACAAGAAAGATCACTAGAGAGCATCAGCAGCAGCAGCACGACGAGGGATTCAATTGGAAGCGGGTTGCAGGGACTTCTTTTGCGACAGTTGATGATATTGACGATGACACTTATGCTGAGGATCCGACAGAGGATGATGTCACTCAAACTGTGGTCGCTGAGGACGAGCCCGTGGATAATTTGGTTCTAAAATTGTCTATGGAAACATTGAGAAAGAAGAAGGCCGTCTCTTATGCAAAATGGTTCCCTCATCGGCGAGAGGATACCAAAGATTTCAGATTCTACACCAAGTTTTAGAAACAGCTGTATATGTGTTTCTCTGCACCCAAAGGTGGTCTACGGGACCCCCATTGTGTTGATTGGAGCGAGATCACCGCAGTGGCAGGGCCTGAGGTTCACACTATCTTCACTCCACCTGAGATTGGCGAATCGATCTCTAACAAGAAGTTGGCGTGGTGCAAAGAGAGGCCTTGTGAATTCTTTGCCACTCTGCTAGCTGCTGAGGATGAGTCAGAATTCAATTACTATCATTCAGTCAACGGAAATGTTCAAGGGATCTCAGTGGCGCACATGAACTTTGCATTGGGTACTCCTGATTTTGGCGCCGACCTAAATGAGATGGCATATGAAGATGCTTTCTGGAGGGCCAAATATCCTCCACTTGAAGAAATCAGATTCATGTACCTCGATCTTGACGATGAGGAAACCAGTGTGGATAAAACCGTCGGCCATGCGCAGAGCCTGCCATAATCAACCTTATACTTCGAAGCACCCTGTTTGTTCGAAGTGGCAACCGCGACAGAATCCTCCCCATTTGCAGT
Source organism: Raddia guianensis (assembly GCA_036346415.1). Taxonomy (NCBI): domain Eukaryota; kingdom Viridiplantae; phylum Streptophyta; class Magnoliopsida; order Poales; family Poaceae; genus Raddia; species Raddia guianensis. The sequence continues at coordinate 16,975,588 of CM070541.1, read as the reverse complement.
TGGTTTATGCTGTATCTTCTGACCGGCAGGATTATAAATATTGGAGCCACTTGTCGGTGTAATAAATACTGGGGTACGAAGAGTCCTGAGAAGATCAGGCGGGGCCCACGCGTCAGCGGGCGTCAGGCCCAGTGGCGTGGCGAAACCCTCGGCGCTTCAGCGGGCCCCACACGTCGGTGAGGCGACCAGGCCCCAGCGTGGGCAGCCCTTAGAAGACAGGCGAGGGCCCCACGTCGTGCCGGCGACCGTGCCCCAGCGTGTGGCGAGCCCTTAGAAGACAGACGAGGGCCCCACGCGTCGGTGGCGACCAGCCCAGCGCGTGGCGAGCCCTTAGAAGACCAGGCGAGGCCCCACACGTCGGCCGGCGACCAGGCCCCAGCGTGTGGCGAGCCCGTCGGCCACGCCGGCGAGGGCCTCACGCGTCGAGCGGTAGCGTGGCGAGCCCCTCGGCGCGTGGGCCTCCCACCGTCAAGCGGGGTCCGCGTGGCGAGGAGCGTTCGAAAGAGTCTTCTGGCGAAGGCTTCCCTGCTGCGGAGGACGGCGCATTCAATGCGACATTACGCGGATAGGCAGATGAAGAGATGATTACCGCCACGGTGACCTCTGCGAGCTGACCAAGCATCCGTGTGGCGCAGCCGAATTGACCGCGAGAGAGTTTGCCATCATCAAGCTCGTCGCCAGCGTCGGAAGAACAAAGCTGGGCCCTCCCGCAGATCTCGTTGGGCGTTCTGCGGTCGAAGCCACTGCGAGGCACGCGCTGGGCGGCCTTGATAGCGTCGTTTTCGTCTCTCTGTCGTGTCCCTCATGTCTTATCGATTGTCTTTGCATCTTGAGTATCTTGTATTGCCTACCCCCACGACTCTCTCTGCCAGCTCGAGGCTTGTATAAAAGGGGTGGAGAGAGGAGGGAGAGGGGGTTCCGAAGCATTCTGTATCCACTTCTCATACAACCACAACATGGAAAAGAGCTAAGGCTCGGCAGGAGTAGGACTGTTACCCGCGAGGGGGTCCGAACCTGGGTAAACTCTGTGTGTCGCTCCTCGCCGCGTCCCACGCTCAAATCGAACTGAGCTCGGCTGATAGGCTAGCAAGATAGAAATCTGACTAGGGGTGCGATCCGCAGTGGTTGAGCGGAGAACAAGCCGTCACCACTCTCTTGGGAGAATTTGATGACGCCATTTTCAGAGAGGTCAATAGGGCACTACCTCTAGCTCCCCATATTGGCCTGTTGCTCTCCAGGACTCAGCGCGTATCCGAGGATGAAGTCAGGAGTTGGGACAACAAGATCAAGAAACATCAGATGAAGATCTTTCTGAGCTCTCTTGGCAGCAAGCCTAAATTGGATCGTCCTGGTAATGATGCCCCTCCTCCAGCTCCGGCTCCTGCTCCTGCTGCTCCAATGCAGCCGTTTGTGCCAGTGCTTGGTGTGGGTTTTTCTGCAGCTGCCCCTCCTTGGTATGACTCTTTGATAGGTGAGATGAGGAGTCTGCATACTGAGATGAAAGAAGAGCTCGCAGCCACCCGGAGAGAGATGAATGAATTGGCAGGGCAGCAGACGTACCTGAGTGATGAATTTGCATAATTTAAGTCTGCTTTGTAGTATATGGGTGCGATGTTCATGCCAGTTCCAGAAGGGGCCAATCCGTACACTTGGTATTCTCATCCTCATGACAGCTATCAGGCCTACCAGCACAGTCAGATGTTTCCTCGCCCACCTGCCTACCCACCACCCGTTCACCCTTGGGTATATCCTCCTCCAGGGCCTACTCCTGCTTATGTGCCACCACCATAGCCTTTCCCTCCTCCTGGTGCTCCAGCTCAGCATCCTCCTCCCGGTAAGATCTTTTTTACTGGTGGAGAGATGTGTCGTCATCTAAACTTTTCTTTGCCAAATCCTCAACCGACCCAGCTCTTTAATGATCAATCTTCTCCTCGGTCGGTACCCTTTGCAGTTCATCTTTCTACGTACAAGCGTCGCAGAGGAAAGGGTTCGTCTTCAGGTGGCCATGGTCATGACGGAGGCGACGACATGGATCACGATCAAGAAGAGTAGACTGGCCAGGAGCTTTTCCCTTTTGTGTCACTTGGTGACAAAAGGGGAGAAGTTAGAGAGGGTAGCATGGGTTAGCAAGGGGTAGTGAGCTCGAGGTCTTGTTTTTCTTGTAATATTATTTCTATTACCTCGATACTCTTTTGATTTGTGTTTGTTACTCTGGTACGCTTTATGAAATTTGAACCTTGTTGGCTTGTGGTCTTAAATTTATGCATGAATTTAGGGGGAGCTTCTCTTGTATGCACATTCTTGTGGTCGAGTTCTGGTTGTTTTAGTTTTGAAATTGCTCGCATACTTGTATTGCACTAACCCTTTTGCAGCTCAAATTTTTATTCTCTCTTGGGTTGCCATCAAGTGCCACAAAGGGGGAGATTGTGAGCATCGGTGAGCCCTAATTTTTATTAGTAGCATTGATGTCAAAATAATTAATATTAAGTGCTAGGGGGTTTTTGGATTTCTCAGAACCCTGGCGAAGACTCGGCGTCTTGTAAAACCCTAATTTGAAGCGTTGACATATTTGTGATCTGCTCCGAAATTCTAAGTGCGTGACCGGGCGAGAGATGAGGTCACGTATAGATTAGGAGTAGTTAGGTTTTTAATTTTTGTCTTCGTCGGATTTCAAAAGGGGTTTGAATCACTTGGACTATGCCGGATCTTTGCGACCTCTCGAAAATCGGTTTCCGTAGTCCACCACTTCTCAAAATACCCAAATATTTTCTTGTGAGATTTCTAGAGGGAAAGAAACCCCCCAAACTCTCCCACACACACTCAAGCTTTTTATCAGAAAAACACCCTCTGTCGGACGGCGTCTGGGAACAGCCGGACGGCGTCTGACCGGCAAAACCAGAAACAGTGCTCTCTGTCAGACGGCGTCCGGTAGTTAGCGGACGGCGTCCGATAAGGTTAAAATCCGTGTCCTTTTCGCAGTCGGACGGCGTCTGGGAGCAGGCTGCTAGCGTCCGATAAACTCAACTCGTGTGCATTCCTTGCCGTCGGACGGCGTCTGGTGGGGACCGGACGGCGTCCGATGAGTTCTTTTTCTGTGAGCAGTAGCCGCTGTCGGACGGCGTCCGGTAGAGGCTAACGGCTAGTATTTTTGTCCCCTTCCGGGGGGCAATGGCTAGCTTGCTTTAGGGGCTATATATAGATGTCTAGTGGCTGGCTTCTTGGAGGTTTTGCTGCTCTCTACACCTACCACACTTATTGCTCATCAATTAGGTGATCTAGAGCCATTCCTCCACCCACAAATCATCCAAAGCCACAAATCACTAGACCCCAACACCGAGCTTCATTGAAGTCCTTCGATCCGGTATGATCGGGGCGTTTCGGTCTTGTTACTTTTGAAGACGGCATCCTTCGTGGAGGCGTGGGCTTGGGAGCAGGCCTTGGCGTGTGGCTACTCTCGAGTCGCTGTACGGGTGACGGAGTCCACCTCGCCGGAGTGGCGGAACGACTACCAGGGAGTAAGTGAGGCGTTAGGCTCGAGAGCGAGCCGGTCCTTGTGCGCAAGGGGTAGCCTCAACCGAGAGTAGGAGTTGCGGCTCCGAACTTCGGTGAAACAAATTCCGTGTCTCTCTCTCTCTTATTTACTTTCCGCACTTACTTTCGTTGCTTTGCTTGTGATGAATCGTGATGCCATGTCTTAGTTGCATAGTAACTTGTTTATCGCTTCTGCTTGCGTGACAATTGAAACTAGGATTGGGTCACTATTAATTTGATGCTTAATTAACAAATAACCGAAAAGTTTAAAATTGCCTATTCACCCCCCTCTAGGCCATAGGATCCTCTTTCACTCCCTACTGACTTCCCACGCCAGCGGCCACCGCCACCATCCATCAGCCTCTCTCTAATAGGAATCCCTAAATTTGATCCCTTATAGGCTCATATACATGCTTCCCTTAAAAAACAATCTCTCCCTATATTTCTCCCATCTCCAACAGTGTTCCCGAGAGAGAATCCCTACATATAGGGAAATGGAAATTCTCTATTTTAGGGAATGGAATAGGGAACATTGTTGGAGCACATAGAGGAAGAATCCGTCCCGTATTTTAGGGTAGAGAACGATTTAGGGAAGGCTACAGCTTCACTGGTCTCCCCGCCTCCACCCTGCACCAGTTGGCCACATCCCCGCAACACCACCACCTCACCCAGCCCGCATCGCTGGACCTCACCTCGCCAGCTCGTCCTCCCCGCATTGTTGAGCCCCACCTCCTTGTCGCCCTCCCCGTGCCGCCGGCCTCCACCTCGCCTTGATCCCAACCTAACGTCCATTGCCTCCACACCACATCGCTGCATAGCATCCGCATCACAGCCTCATCGCGCCACCGCTTGCCACCCCTTCACGTGACTCGTGCCTCCTCCGCACCGCACAAGGCTAGAAGTGAGTATCTCCATCAAATTGCATATTTTAAGTTGTGAGCATGCATAATGGAGAACTGGAATTTAATTATAAATTTCTCTTGATGTAGAATTCACTACAGGAAATGAACTCTACGTGGGCAGTCAGAAAAGTCAGTGTCGGCGGCCAGGAAGCCGCCGACCAACCAATATCGGTGGCAACAACACAACCGCCGACACAGATATAGTAATGTTGGCGGCCCAGTCGAGTCTGCCGACAAAGGATCAGCCCACTCCTGCCACTAGGTTAAAAATTCAAATTTGGAGCCCGCCCATTACTCTATGTCAGTGGCAAAAACAATGCCCCCGACATTACCCCTCCCCCAGACGGAGGAATAACAGCTTGAACGGGACGACGTCAAACTGGTCCCACGCGTCAGTCAGGCGACATCGCTGCCATGTGGGGCCAGCAGCTTGGCTGCAAGGGAGCGACATAAACCCTTTATGTCGGCGGCATATACAAGGTCGCCGAGACTGATAAAAAGTATTATTAGGGGGCGCGGCGGGGCTCGAACCCAAGACCTAAGGGGAGCCCACGCCGCGCTGCGCGCTGATAACCGGGTGACCAGGCGTTTTCATTCAACAAAAGACAGCTGCAAAATATTATTAGTATTACGCGGAAGGCTCTGTGTCGGCAGCTATTTACTCTACCGCCAATGCAAATGTAACCAATGTCGGCGGCCCTTTAGGAAACCGCCGACACTGATCTATCTATTTCGGCGGCCAAGGCTTTGACCACCGACACAGTCCCCCTCCCCCCCCCCAAGCCCACCTTCGGTCCGGCCCTCCCCCGGGCCTACGAGGTGTAGGCTAGGTGCCAAGTGCCTTCCTAGGTCATGCAATGGGCATAAGGGCTCATTGGGCCGGATAGTGCCGTCTCGGCTGTAGCTGTATGGTGGCACATTCCTTTGGAACCGTAAGCTGATCGAGCCCGAAAGCCGATACGACGTCCAGGTTCCAAAGGAACTCGCCGTAGAGGTCGAGTCGAGACGACACTCCCCGTTCCAATGATGCCTTATGACAATAGCATGACTTAGGAACTCACTTGGCACCTTGCCTAGACCTCGTGGGCCCCGGGAAGGGCTGGAGAGATGGCGGGCATAGGGGGAGTCTGTCTCGGCGGCCATGGATCTAACCACCGATATAGATGGAACCAATATCGGTGGCATCACAAGTGGCCGCCGACACTGATAATCTATATTGGCGGCTAACGATTTGGCCGCCGAAAAAGACCCTCCCCCTCAAGCCCGCCTTCTCTCTGGCCCTCCCTCGGGCCCACGGGGTCTAGGATAGGTGCAAAGTGCGTTCCTAGGTCATGTAACTGGCATGAGTGCTGATTGGACCAGGTTGTGCCGTCTCGGCTTGAGCTGTACGGCAAGTTCCTTTGGAACAGTTAGCCGATCGAGCCTGAAAGCTGATACGACGTTAGGGTTGCAAAGGAACTTGCGGTAGAGGTCGACCCGAGACGGCACTCCCCGCGGTCCAATGAGGCCTTATACTAATAGCATGACCTTGGAAGTCACTTGGCACGTACCCTAGACCCCATGGGCCCCGGGGAGGGCCGGAGAGATGGCGGGCTTGGGGGGGGGGAGGAACTGTGTCGGCGGCTAGAGCTGTTGCCGAAGACACTGACAGGGCAATGTGGTCGGCATATTTGTTGCCGCCGACACTGAATGTGCAATATGGGCGGCGTTAGTATAACCGCCGACATTGTTCTATGTCACTGACGGATGGGCCCCACCTGTTAAATAACTGCTAATTTAGGCAGTGTCGGCGGAATGTTTCACCAATGTCGGCGGCTGCGGCCGCCGACATTGATCTTCTATTTACAAAAAGAAGTGGCCCGTGCGCTAAGTGCCCTAGCACTTAGTGCACGAGCCACACCAAGGCCGCCGCCCGCGCCACTGCCGCTGCCGTGCCGCCTTCTGCGCCACGGCCGCCGTCTCCCAGCCGGGCGCCGTGTGCTCGCCGCCCCACCCCCACCCCCCCGCCGCCTCCCTCCCGAGCCTCCTTTTCCTCCTCTCTCCTACTCGCCACCTTTCTTGCCGCGCCGCCGCCACCTCCAAACCCCTGCTTCCTCCGCCGCCGCGCGTTGGCACCCCAACCCGAGGTAATCCCGACCTTTTTTTTGTTTGTGGTAGCTATGTCGTTGGTATTTTGTGGGCCGACGACATTAGTGCTTATAATTAATTAAGTAAAACGACAGTTAGGCTTGATTTGTGTTGATTAGTGCTTATTAATATATTTTGACGTCGTAGCATGTACGGAACCATAGTCAAACCCGTTGGGGGGCGCAACAAATTTTCGTAAGGAAAGCGGACGGTGATTCGTTGTGTTCCATTTACGAAAATGTTGTGCTCCCGAGCTGTCCACGTTTTGGACAGCCCACGAATGTTGGTATGAGTATGCGGTTGTGGCCATGGGAGGTGCACGGGCCGAGATTCCGGCGGCGTAACCCTGTCGTCCTCCTAGTGCATAACATAAGCGGTACGCCATACCCGTCGTTGCACTGGGAGGACTGCGGGGTTATGCTACTGGAATTCCGACCTGTGCACCTCCCGTGGTCACAACCACCATACTCATACCAACATCCATGGGTGGGTAAGCCCTCCTATGTAGCTAGACATGGACCGTTTGTGTCGTGCGGTGGGTAAGTAACGTATTGACTTGCTGTAATTGTTCAATAAATGTATAGACCTAGAATTTAAAAGCATGTATGAATGTACATATAGTGATTAAGTGATGGAAGATCGACGGTGAATGTACGATGGATGGATGAGATTTAGGCAGCACACAGACGAGCTTTTCGAAGATTCCCCAACCCTAACTTAGCAAAAGTGCCTTGTCCTTACACGGTTTGCTCGAACACGGAGAAGAGGTCAAAGAGGGAAATTAGCGAGCACATCTGTAGGCATGGCTTCAAGGCAAACTACTTTGTATGGGTATGTCATGGAGAAAGGAAGCGTCCGGCGCTAGTGCCTAGCCCTGTGGATTTTGGGGAGGGCTACGACGAAGTTGAGGTCGACAGGTTGGACGAGCTAACGGATGATGTGGGTAGGGCATTCAATCTCTCTCCCGAGGAAGAGTCCGAGCCACTTGCACAGAAATTCGAGGAACTCCTTGAGTCTGCCAAAGAGCCACTCCATGAGCGAACCGATGTGAACGTGCTGTCGGCGGTGTCGCGTCTAATGGCCGTTAAGGTGAAATACAACATCTCAGCCAATTGCTTCAACGACCTGTGCAAACTGTTGGACAGCCTACTTCCGGTTGAACATAAGATGGCTCCAAATCTGTATGAGTCGAAGAAGCTTCTTAGCGTGTTAGGCATGCCGTGCGAGAGGATAGACTACTGTCCAAAGTTCTGCATGTTTTACCGGAAGACTGATTCTGGGCTGACTCATTGTAAATATTGCGACGAGACTCGGTACGTGCTAGTTAAAGGACGAGATGGTGTAGACAGACAGACAACAGTTGCTAAGAAAACCTTCCGTTTCTTTCCCATCTCTCAACGCCTGCAACGTCTGTACATATCCAAGTCCATGGCTAGGCACATGAAGTGGCATAAAGATGGCAAACGTAGAAAGGAAGGCGTGATGATTCATCCGTCAGATGCAGAGGCCTGGAGACATTTTGACCAGCAACATCCTGAATTTGCAGCCGATCCTAGAAATGTGCGCATTGGTTTATCCACTGATGGGTTCACACTATTCAATATGACCTCGCACCCGTACTCTTGCTGGCCAGTATTTGCCATCCCGTACAACCTTCCACCTCAACTTTGCCTGAAGAAAGAGTATATGTTTCTTTCTGTTATCATACCCGGGCCCAAGTCTCCTGGAAAAAAGGACTTATTCATGCAACCACTTGTAGAAGAGCTGAGTGACCTGTGGACCAAAGGGGTCTTGACACATGATAGCTACAAGGGCCAGAACTTTAGGATGCGAGCCGCCTACCTGTGGTCAATTCACGACTTTCTAGCCTATGGTATGTTTTCGGGGTGGAGCACGCATGGAACCTTGTCGTGCCCTAAATGCTTGTGTAACACTGATGCATTCTGTTGGTGTAATAAATACCGGGGTATAAAGAGTCCTGAAAAGGCCGAGAGGGCCCCACGCGTCAGGCGGGCGAGCAAGGCCCCATGTGGGCGAGCCCCTCACGAGGCCGAGAGGGCCCCACGCGTCCAGCGGGCGAACAAGGCCCCAGTGGCATGGGCGAGCCCCTCAGAGGCTAAGGCGGGCCCCACGCCACAAAGCCCGGGCGAGCAAGGCCCCAGCCATGGCGAGCCCCTCAGAGGCCGAGAGGCCCCAAGCGTCAAGCGAGGCGAGCAAGGCCCCAGTGGCTGGGCGAGCCCCTCAGAGGCCGAGAGGCCCCACGCGTCGGCGGGCGAGCAAGGCCCCAAAGACGTGGGCGAGCCCCTCAGAGGCTAAGGCGGGCCCCACGCGCCAAAGTGGGCGAGCAAGGCCCAGCCGTGGGCGAGCCCCTCTCAAGACGAGGCGAGGGCCCCACGCCCGAGGCGGGCGTGGGCGAGCCCCTCGAAGACGAGGCGAGGGTCCCACGCGTCGGTGGGGCCAAGCGGCGAGGCGTTGCGAATGAGTCTTCGGACGAAGGCTCCCCCTCACTGCCAAAGGACGGCGCGATTAATGAGACATCACGCGGATAGACAATTTGAAGAAATGATTACCTTCTGATGACTCTTGCAGTGTCCGCGGTACATCACACTGTGGCGCGAAGAATTGACCGAGAGAAGGTTTGCTTGAGGAGGCCGCCTGCGTTAGGAGGAAGCAGCGAGGGCCCCACCCGACTCACCGTGTGGACTGTCAGGGTCGTCGAGGCCACTGCAAAGCACGCGAGGCGGCACCGCTGCTGCATGGGCAGCTGCATGTTTTCGTCTCTTCTGTCGAGTCGTGTCGATTATCTTGAGTATCAGATCGCCTACCCCTCGGCTCTCTCCTTGACCCCAAAGCTTGTATAAAGGGGAGGAGAGAGAGGGGAGGAGGTACGAGACGTAAGACACAGGCAGTTCACAAGCACCCTGTAAACACATTCCCATTCAACCATAATCGGAAAAGAGCTAAGGCTCAGCAGGAGTAGGACTATTACCCGCGAGGGGTCCGAACTCGTAAATCTGAAGTCGCTCCTCGTTGCCCAACGCCAAATCGAACCGAGCTTGATCGAGTTGGCTAGCAGTCTAAAAATCTGACCAGGGGTGTGATCCGCAGTGGTTGAGCGGTGAACACGCTGTCAGTGGCGCGCCAGGTTGGGGAGCGCTAGCATCGGTTCAAGCTCTTCGACCCTTCTTCAGGCGGCGATGGCGGAGCAGCAGTCCGCGATGGAGCAGGAAGCGGCCGCTAGAGCCGCGGCCACGGAGTCGGCCGCGGCGATGGCGATAGATCACCCGGCGGGGTCGCCGCTTAGGGTCGGAACCTGGCGGAAGCAAGCCGCCCCGCCAAGCTAAGCGGCGCTCGCCTTGGAGGAGTGCACTCAAAGACAAACCTCCATGCGGCGTGGCCTTGCTAGAAACCCACCGTTCCGGTGACTCGACTTTCCGGGCGCCGTGGTTGGCCAGCTTTGGCCCTTCGTCGATGCCGCCCGGGCGTGGTGCAAGTTTGGGGCGGGGAACCGGTGTTTCCGTCCACCCGTTCTTTTGTTGCCCTCGCACTCCTCCGGCGAATCTCTGGAGGGGCGGGGCCAAGACGACAAGAGCGAGCGACCCTTACGGGGCTCGGCGGGCAGGCGGCAGTGGTCAGCGATCTCCGGTCCCATCTGCAGGACCGCCACTTGCTGCATGGAGAAGACTCTGCGGACAAGCTCCGCAGGGCCGCGACCGAAGCCGACGATCGTTGTCGCTGCCAAGACGCTGGGACCAACAAGAGGGCTCCCGCAGAGCTGCCCCGGCCAGTGAGGGTGGCGCTTCTTCGGCGCCGCCTAGGCGACGGGGGCGGCGGGGCGAGGACCGCGTCCAGGAGCAGGAGGCTCCCGACGTCGGGTGCCGCGCCTTTTCTAAGGAGCTGCGCCGCGTCCAGTGGCCGGAACGGTTTCGTCCGGCCCCCATCGAAAAGTATGACGGCTCCACCAACCCCGATGAGTTTTTGCAGATCTACACGACGGTGATGCAGCCGATCGAGGGTCGGGGAAGGTTCTGGCGAACTACTTCCCGCGGTCCTCACCGCGAGCCCGCCGTGGCTCATGAACCGCCTCGAGTCCGTGTGGTCATGGAAGGAGCTCTCGGAGCTCTTCGTCACCAACTTCCAGGGCACCTTCGAGCAGCCCGGAGTAGAAGACGACCTCCACAACGTGGAGCAGAAGAAAGGAGAGTCGCTGCGCGACTATATTCGGCGCTTCAGTCAGGTCCGCAACACCATCCCTGACATCTCCATCGACGCCGTGGTCACGGCATTCGGAGAGGCGCCCAGACCCCAAGGTCAAGGAGAAAATGGCCACCCGCAAGATCAAAGCGACGGAGGAGCTTTTCACCTGGCGACAAGGCGCCTTCAAAGTGAGCTCGCATCCGCCCAGCTAGGCGGCGGGATAGCCGCTGGTGGCGCAGGCCGGACCTCGAGAAACCCCGGCAAGGGACAAGAAGAAGCGCAAGGCGGCCGAGACCGGCAGGTCATGGCCGCCGAGCGCGACGACGACGACGACGACGATCATGCGACCACCGCCGCAATGGGCGCGCGGGCAGAAAAGAGGAGGAGGTTGCGCCCGGCGGCACGGTCCCCGTAAAGGCGGCCGAGGCGGCGGCTACGGCGATCGCCGTGGCGCGGCGGCCCCATGTCGCGCGACGAGGGCGAGACCATCGCCCGTGAGTGGGACGGAAGGCCTTCTGTCCCATTCACCACAATAACTCCCACGACTTGGCGAGATTGCCACGTCGTTAGCAAGATGGTGGACAAGCGAGTCCACGAGCAGCGGCAGCAGCAGCAGCGCCCGCAGCGGGCAAGGGCAAGGAGACGGCTTCGCTGGCTTTCACGGGCGAGCGCCGTTGCCGCCATCCACGCGGTTCGCCACATATCCGCCCCACGCCAGCTTTAAGCGCATGCGATGAGGAAGTGCGCCGCCGTGCTGATTTTGGGTCAACAAGACACCGGCGGGTGGGAGCAGCCGATCGCGTTCAGTCGAGCCGATCACCCACCAATGACCGCCGCCCTGCATCTCCCGATCGTGGTTGCGCCCACGTCCGAATGTAAAGCTAGGGCGGGCTTTGGTAGACGAGGAGTTCCTCAACCTCCTGTCCGCCCGGTCGCCACGGTGCTCCAGATCCAGCAAAGGGAGCTTTGTCCAACACTCGTTTCTTGACGCTACCGGGCCGAGTCCGCCCGGCCGGGCGCGCGATCTCCTTTGACGCTTGGAGGTTCGACAACTTCCGCACCGAGATGCTCGAGTTCGAGGTGGCGGACTTGACCTCTACAACGCCATACTAGGTCGGTCGGCGCCACCGTTCATGGCGGTTTGCCACTATGCGCACATGGTGGTGAAGATCCCGGCCACCGCCCCATCGTCTTGAAAGTGGACGCCCGGGGCGCTCCGCTGCGACAAGGACGCTCGCTTTGGCGAAGCGATCGGTGCTCGTAAGGTCGAGGCTTCACTGGGAGCTCCTCCCGAAGACCCGTGCCTCTCCTGTTCGTCTGCGGAGGTTAAGGCGGTTCCTGAAGCGAAGTCAGACCCGCGAAGACCGCTCGGTGGGCACCTCTCGCGCCAAATAGGAAGGCGCGCTCGTCTCCTTCCTCCGCCTAACGCAGACGTGTTTGCGTGGCAACCGTCCGATATGGTGGGGTCCCTGGAGGTGATTGAGCACAAATTGGCGACGTTCCCGGCGACCGGTCATGCGAAGGTCCGAAGCGATCGATGAGCGCCAGAAGTTATCCGCCGGGAGGTGGACAAACTCTTAAGGCGGGGTCGTCCGCAGTCGTCGCCATCCTGTGTGGCTCGCAAAACCCGTCCTCGTCAAGAAATCTAACGGGCGCCGAGGATGTGCATGGACTTCACCGACCTCAACAAGGCGTGCCGGCGATCCAGACCACGCCCGCATCGATCTCATCGCCGACTCAATGCGGGTGCGAACAAATGTAGCTTCGGATGCGTGCTCGGGTACCACCAGATTAGCATGGTCAAGAAGATGAAGACAAGATCGCTTTCAGACGCCCATGGGCGCTTCATCGCTATACTAAGGATGGCGTTTCGATCAAGAATGCAGGCCCAACCTATCGCCGGGCCATGATATCGCTCACCGCCCCAAATAGGGCGAAACCCGAGGTATATGTCGATGATCCGTGGTGAAGTCCAAGAAGGCGAGGAGTTGATCGACACCGAAGAAACCTTCACCAACTTGAGGAAGCATCGCATCAAGCTTAATCCGGAGAAGTGCGGTTCGCCGCCCGTCGGGCAAACCGCTGGGATTCCTCGCTCTGAGGGGGATTGAGGCGAACCCCGACAAGATCGCAGCCGATCGAGAACATGAAGCCCCGACGCGACT